>PVKS010005051.1:0-82022 GCA_004027875.1 Aplodontia rufa
TTTTTTTTTTTTTTTTTTTTTTTTTTTTTTTTTTTTTTTTTTTTTTTTTTTTTTTGGTTCTGGGAATTGAATCCAGGAGCGTTTAACCACTAAGTCACATCTCCAGCTCCTTTTTTATTATTTTGAGACAGGGTCTTTCTCAGTTGCTTAGGGGCTTGCTAAGTTTCTGAGGCTGGCTTTGAACTCGTAATCCTCCTGCCTCAGCCTCCTGAGTCACTGTGGGATTATAGGCATGCACCACTATGCCCAGCTGTGGCAACTGAACACAGGTGGCACTCTACAGACATTGAGTTTTATCCCAAACCCTTTTTGTTTTTTATTTTTAGACAGGTATCACTAAGTTGCTGAGGCTGGCCTCCAACTTATGATCCTCTTTCCTCAGCCTCCCAAGGTGCTGGGATTACAGGCGTGTGCCACCACACCCAGCTTCTTCTATATCCCTTCTCTCTCACATGCTGCTATCTTCTCTCTTCTAGCCTGAGAGGCTATAGTCTTCAATTTTCCCATCTCCCTATCTGAGCCTGCTGTCAGTAAAGGACCACTGTACTCTATTTACACTGAGGTGACTGATGACAATTTTATGTATCATTTGTGCAATTTTATGGAAGTTAGAAACCCACATTTGGCTTATGCCAAAGAAATAAAGCTCTAATTACAGATTTCCAAACATGAGCACAAAAAATTTGGAAGAGCCTTTTGGATGTGGGCCTCCCTGAACTTCTACAGGCACAACTTGGATAACAGTCCTTATGTAGACAGTCAGAATGAATTGAATTCCCCTTTGGTCCCATTCAGAATTTTGGTTTCCTGAAATGTCAGCCATTTAAGAGCTAAGAAAAGAACTTGCTGGCCTTCCTTCCTTTTAGTCTATTTGGCAGAGAAAACAATCCTGTTTAGATAAAAGTTCACTCAGGAAGGCAGGACCTCCTGTGTTTAGTCCTTATGTCCTTGGTTTGGGTGAGAGGAGGGCCCTCAGAGGTGGTCTCAAGCTGCTGGACTGAAGTCCAAGTTGGCTGTGACCCAAGGGCCACAGTCAGAACGTAGCAGATGAGGTGGGCTCAGGAGGTACCTGGCCTATCTCATTCTCTTCTTATCATTTGTACATTTCTCTCCCTCCTCTTCATCTTCCTCCTCCTCCTCCTCCTTCTCTCCCCTCCCCTATCCTCCACCTCTTCTTTCTTAAAGATGGAGAGAGAGAGAGAGAGAGAGAGAGAGAATCAATTTTATTTATTTTTTCATCTGGCTTCTGTTTCTCCGACACACTTAGTTATGCATGTACTGCTAGGATTTGAAGCTGGGTCCTTGCACGTGCCAGGCAAGTGCTTGAATTGCTGAGCCACTGCTCCAGCCCCACATTTATTTTTCTTAATAGTACTTTGAAGTAGGGGAATGGGAAATATTTCCAGTTTTAAGAAGGAGAGATAGGGGCTGGAGCGGTGGCTCAGCGGTTATGGCACTATGGCACTGGCATATGCAAGGACGTGGTTTCAAACCCCAGCACCATGTACACAACGAAGTGTCAGAGCAACGAAAGCCACATGAAAAACTAAATAAAATTTAAAAAAAAAAAAAAGAAGGAGAGGTAGCAGAACTCTTTCAGCTTCAAAGCCTTTCTCAGCCTTAGCCCTGTTCATGGGGCTCCAGGCCACCCACCTGCCCTCATCAGGGAACTTGGTGGTATAAAACCTCTGGGCTGCGGCAGGAGTCAGGGGAAAAGGACCCCCAAATCCACACATTCCCACACATGGCTCCTTTCTCCACTGTCTTATGTGACTCATCCCCTAGTTTACTGTCGTTCTCCAAGGACCTGCTTGAAAATGAACAGAGCCTAGAATGGGAGGGAAAACGCAGTGGTCACAATAGTTTGGAGGAAGGGACTCATCAGACATTTTCCTTGTGAGCAAGGGGACCTGTTCGGCACAGAGCTGCAAGGTAAGAAAGAAGATGAACAGGGAGTGGATTCTCTTTGTTCAGCATTATTGAAAGATGGCCCAGGCATGATTCTCCCCCTGAATAGCAGGAAACCTAACAGAGGGGGAGGAGGTTGTACAGAACCCAGAAGAGAAGTAGTGAGGGCTAAACTGGTGACAAGGGCACAGGGAAGAGATTTTATAAACAAACTTGGCCAACTTCAGCATTTTGCCGAGGTTGGCTGGCCTTGGGACCCCAGGCTGCTTGCTTGTCCTCTTATGCCAGAGAATTCAGTGACCCCAACCCCCAAGCAGAAGAAAAAAGGAAAAAGAATCAGAGTTGTCAGAGTTCTGTTTCCAGGATAAGGTCCACACGCCCCCTGCCCCACACTATCCATCAACAAAACGCTTAAAATCAAATTTATTTAGAACTCATGATCCTTTTAGCAAGAGGTCAGATATTTCCACATTCTGAGAATGATAAAAAGTGATAATTTCTCATGTATTTAACACATCACTAGTTTATTACTCTGTATTTCATTGGATTCATGAGCTCAGGCTTTAGCCAGGCAGGCAGGAATTACTGGAATATTCAGATAAGAGAACCGAGGCACAAACGATTTGACTTACTCAGAATCACCCAGAGATTTAGTGATAAATCCAGATCTAAGCACCTCACAGGCCAGAAGTGGCTGTGAAATCTTGAGACCAGAGCTGTCCAGGTTTGTTTGAGGCATAGCATCCCAGGCGGGGAGGCGGGATCCATTCTGTAGTTGTCATTCTCTGAGATTATCCGTAGCCTTGCATGGTGCCAGGGAGTCAGAAGACCAAGGTTCTAGTTCTAATTCTGCCACACATTTGCCATGTGAACCTAGCAAGACTCAATGTTTTGAGGTCTTGGTTTTCTCATCTGTAATATCAGAATTAAAAAGGCCCAAGGATGTTTTAGGAGGAAGCAACATTTAAATTATATTATTAAAAATTGTTAGGCTAGCATAATCCCCTCTTGGGAGGATGAGGCAGGAGGAGCACAAGTTTAAGGTCATCCTGGGGAAAGTTAATAACACCCTGTCTAAAAAAATAAAAATAGCTAGGTCGTTAACTCAGTGGTAGAGAGCCCTTGCGTAGCATGCCTGAGGCTCTGGGTTCAATCCCCAGTATTGGGGAAAAACAAAATAGTTGGGCTAAGTGAGGGGAGGATGTGGAAACTGGCACAGAAGGTAGAAATTCAAGGCATAATCATAATATAACTTCAAGTGCAAAACAGGTATTGGTATATCAAGTTCATTCATTTTATCTTCCGAATGTTAGTTCACTGAAGGAGCAAACCATTCCCCCTTTGAGAAGCACTAAACACTAAAATGTTGCTTCAACTTTTGTACAATTGCCATGAACACAATGAACATCCTTGTGTCTGGTTTGATCAGTCTCCAACTTCAGTAGATATTGTGTATTTCTAGGACTATATAACCACCAACACTTAAATTGTTGCCAATTGTCTGGCTGTGAAATATATTTTAATTTGCATTTCCCTAGTTACTAGGGAGATTGCTTTTATTTTCATGTTTTATTGATCATTTAGGTTTTAATTCTTCTAAAGTGTCTGTATCTTTGCCTATTTATCTAATAGGTTGTTTCCTTTCTTGGGAATTATATTTATGGATGCTAATCCTTTATTAATTGTGGGTCTTAAAGATAGCTTCTCCCGGTCACTGTCATGTTTTTGAATGTTCTTTATATTGTTTTATGTTGAAAAGTTTTCAATTATAATCATTCAAGTTAGCAGCATTTTCTTTTATAGATTTTTACATTTTAAAAAATTTGTCTTGGGGGCTGGAGCAGGGACTCAGTGGTTGAAGCACCTGCCTGGCATGTGCAAGGTCTCAGGTTTGAACCCCAGCACCACAAACAAAATTAAGTGTCAGAGAAACAAAGGCCAGATGAAAAAACAAATAAAGTTGATTCTCTCTTTAAAAAAAAAAATTGTCTGAAGGGCTGGCTCTGTGGCTCGGTGTAGAGTGCTTGCTTAGCCTGGACAAAACCCTGGGTTTGATCCCCAGCACTGAAAAAAAAAAATCTTGTCCAGAGATCATAAAGATAATTTCTTTTTCAAAAATGTATTTTGAAAAAAAATTATTTTGAAATGGGGTCTCACTGAATTGCTGAGGCTGGCCTCAAACTTGTGATCCTCCTGCTTCAGCCTCTTGAGTTACTGAAATAACAGTCATGCACCACCATGCCTGGTTAATACTTGTTTTTTTTAGGTGTTAAATTTTTTTGTTTCACCTTTATTTTGTTTTCAGTTTTACTTTTCTATATAGAAATCCATTTATCACAGAACCATTTGATGAACACTCCATCCATTTTTGTGGTTTATAATGTGACCTCTACCACATACCAAGTTCCATTCACAGATACGTTGGATTCTAACTTTTATATCTTATTCACTCAGTCTATTTGCCTTTTCCTATGTCACACTGTGGTAGTGACTTTGATTTTATACGTTCAATATCCATTAGGTCAAATCTTCACCTTCTTCAAAAGGAAAAAACAAATACTATGGCTCTTCTTGGCCTTTTAGAAAAGATTCAAATTGTCAAATTTTGTGAAAAACTCTATTAGGAATTTTAAGATTTCACTTAATTTCCAGATTGATTTGGAGATAATTACCAGTTTTACAATATCAACTTTTTCCATGTGTGAACATGAAAATCTCTTCATTTATTTGAGTCTTCTGTATGTGTAGGGCTGGGGGTCAAACCCAGGGCCTTTCAAAGATGCACCCTGACCTCTTTATTGTTTTTTTTACATTTGTTCCTTGGTTCTTTCTGGGTTTTATTGCTATAATAAATTATATATTTCAAGTTACTTCATATAATAGTTTTTCCTGGTCTATAGAAATGACTTTTTTAATATTGATCTTATATCCAATAGCATTTATGAACTCCCATTAGTCCCAATAATTCTCCAAAGCAATATTTTGGATTTTTCTATACAGACAGCTAATTCACTTTCAGATAATGTCATTTTATTTCCTTTCCCAGCCTTGTATATTTTCTTTCTCATGTGTTACTGTGATCTTAGGACCTTTAGTTCTATATTGAATAGGATAATGAATCTGGTCTGGACTATAAAGAGAAGGTTTCTAATATTTCATCACTGAGTATGGTGTTTGCTATGGGTTTTTGAAAAATATCTGTACTGAGTTAAGAAGATGCCTTTATATTTATACTTTGCTAAGAGTTTTTATTTTGAGTGAATATTGACTTTTTATTAAATGCATTTTTTACATCCACTGAAATGTTCCTATAGTATGCTTTAATTTATTAATGTGAATGACATTGATTATCTAATGCCAAGCCATCCTTGCATTTCTGAAATAAACGTTAATATGTCATGATTTATATTATTTTTTTCCAACATTGCTACATATAGCTTGCTAATACTAACTATTTTATGTCTGTGTTCATGGGTAAAAGTGGTTTCTAATTTCCTTTCTCCTTTACTTATAGTATATGCAAATGTAAATATAAAATTTTTAATAAGAATCAGAGTCATTAAAATTAAAAGGGAATTTAAAGAGGGTCTGGTCTATCTCATTATCTTACATTGGAAGAAACTGAACCCCACAGAAAGAAACACCTTTCTAAAATCATACAAAGTTAGACACAGAGTTAGGACTAAAGTACTTTGCAAAATATTTTTTTATTTTTTAAATTTTTTTAAAGAGAGGGACAGTGAGAGAGCAGAGAGAATCAGTTTTACTTAGTTTTTCATGTACCTTTCATTGCTCTGACACTTCTTTGTGTACATGGTGCTGGTGTTCAAATCTAGTCCTTACGCATGCCAGGCAAGCGCCATAACCACCAAGCCACTGCTCCATCCCCACAAAACATTTCTAAATATCAAGTTACTCTCCCATTTATGATCTTATTTTATCTCTATTAGTACACAACCCTATAGGGAGAGTACTGTATATCTCCTCCATTTTATGGGTGCACTAATATATAGAGAGCCCATGTCATGAATTATGTGACCCAGCATAGCCAGGACTGGAAGCCAGGTTTGTTGTTTTTTTTTATTAGAAGTATATAGAAATACAGTTGAGGGGGAAACATTATCAAAACAGTAGCAATCAATGGATATAAACTTTGTTATCCAGGGTAAATGCCAAAACATGGATAACCACCTTGGGTTTCACCTATTGCAGTTTCCCCCAGAAGAACTCATGTGTTAAATGGGTAGTTCGTGGAGGAATGACATCTAGAAGCCAGGTTTTGACTCCTAGACCCTACCCCTCTGCAAAACTTCTTTTGTTCTATGCCCAACCCCACTGACACTTGTTAGCCTGAAATAAAAGAAGCCCCTGAGCCATGGATTCGAAATTGTTATTTTATAAGAGTTTAGCAATATTTTTATAGTCATATCAAACAGACATCCCATCTGCAGATAATCCCCAATGGGCAGGTTTCAGAGTTTCATGGTCCCTTAGAGTTCTTGGTGGCCGGGACACTCTGGAAGCCAGTATAAGTCCATGATCTCTGATGAGACTTCTCTGGTACGGAGGTGGGGCCATGGTCCCTAACTGTAAATCTTTGTTAATAGTATCTGAATGCAAGGTCCCTAAGGACCTGCCAATATCTCCCCAGAAAGGAGCTCCAGTTTTCCTCTACCCTTCCCCCACCTGCTAGCCCCTATCACCCCTCCCCCATATGTCTCAGCAAGCTGCTTCCTGCACCAGTGCTCTTGTTTCGCTTGTGCTATTTGTGTCTGCTTCTAACAGCTGGCCCCAGCCTGGCAGCCCCTAGCTCTAAGGATTATCCAATTATCCCATTAGCCCAGCATGTCCTTCCTTCCTCCAGAGCCATTAGCTCCCCCAGCTCCCTCTTTTTTCCTTCCAGGGCTTGTCCATAGCCTTCTTTGCTCCTTTCCTAGCCAGGCTAGAGCTGGGTCAGTCCCCATTCATAGACACTTAGAAAATAGGAGAGCTGGAAGGGATTTCTGTGTCTGTGCATCTGATTTATTATTTTCAGGAAAGGAAACTTGCCCACCATACCCAAAGTCACATGACCAGTTAGTGACAGCAGAAAATTGAATACCAATTTTCCTAACTTCATTGTAGTGCCTTTTCACCACATCCAAAGAGCCTGGCCTATTAAGTGGTCACTAGGTTTAGTCCCACCCCACTATCTGGGACTCTGCACTTGAGATTAGAATATATGGTTTAAGTTGGGAAATAAAACACACAGTGGTTAAAGAAAAAAAACCCACAACAACAACAACAAAAAACCAGTATATTATCCAGGACCCAAGATGTAATTTAGCAGCAGAAGAGATGTTACTGGAAGCAGGTAACAAACTTGCAGCATGGGGTGCAGGCATGAGCGCTAAGAGAAGAGGCTTTCAGCCAAGTGTTCAGAGGGCTCCTCCATCTTTGCGGAGGAGATGGTTCTTCATACTTGAAGAGTATGAAGTATACTCTGAAGCATAGGCAGTGTTAAAAGCTGAGTAGATTCAGCTGTGGCACACTCCTGTCAACTCAATATTTGGGAGGCTGAGGCAGCAGGACTGCATGTTCAAAGCCAGCCTCAGGAACTTAGGGAGGCTCCAAGCAACTTTGCAAGACCTCTCTCAAAATTAAAAAAATAAAAAAGGGTTGGGGGTGTGGCTTGGTGGTTGAGTGCCCCTGGGTTCAATTCCTGGTACCTAAATTAATTAATTAGTTAATTAAAGTAAAATAAAAGGTTGAGTAGATTCAAGAGAACATTATCCCAAGGCAAAAGAAGCCTGCCTATAAGACAAAGGGAGGGAACGGCTTCAGTTTGGCTCAGCAGGAATGGGGTAAAGTACAAACACAAGGTTGAAAACAAAACTTATATCCCTTGAGTGCCTGCACCAAAGAATGTGAACTTGATCTGAAACATGTTAGGGATCCCAACATGTTCTATGACAAAAGAAGGACACAGTTGAAGTTGTACTTTGGGAAGATTCAGCTGAGGCTGAATAGATGGTAGTAAAATCGATAAATCTAGAGAGGTCAGGTTGGGGCTTATCCACATGGGTAGAGATGATGAGGCCTCTGCTACGACTGTGACTTTGGGATTGGGGGTTACCGAGGGGAAACGATGATAGAACAGATTCCGGAAATCTTTGGATTAGCAGAATGCAATAGGTTGGATTTGGAATGATAAGGAAAGGAGAAGAGCTCCCATCAGTGGGACTAGGGAGTTGAAGAGTAGCAGTGGGAAGTAAGGGGTAGGACAGAGGAGGCTGGGCCTTCTTTGCCACTCGTTGGATGACAGCATTTAGTTAAGTTGGCAACATCTGTTTAACTGTGCTGCATGTCACCTTCTCCATCCTGTGCCCTAGCCCCTCATGCTTATCTGCCAGATGTCTGCATGCTGGCCCAACAAATCACTGTGCTACCCTCACCAGACAGAAATGTACTTCACTTGGGGTGGCACTGCTGTCATGGTAGAATTTCAGGCCTTGGGATATTTTCTATTGATAACTCTGGGCCTTTTTTTATTCTTTTCTGTCCACACTAGGTTATCACCTGCCACCTCTACCCATAAACGTGATTTCAGGAGGTAACATTTTAAAAAATTCTTTGTCATTCTCTCCTCCTAATCCCCTTATTATAACCCCATGCCCACTTTGAGCTTCCAAGAACAGAAAACTGACAAATCTGGCTCCAAAGATGACCCATCCTTCCTGGCCTTGTGCCCTCGAGGTGCAGAGACGACTCCTCAGGAGGTCACAGTGGGTCTGAGCCCTTTCCAGGCCACTGAGCACCTGAATGTTCTTGCAGCACACTAAGGATTCAGCCATGTGTCTCAAATTATTGCATTCTGGTGGCCTCTGATGGGAGCTAGTTATTCAGCCAGTCTATGAGCCCTGGGACTCGTATAGATTTGCCCTTACCAAGTCTGTGCAATAGCCCATGGCAAACTGAGTCCATCTTCAAATGTGTTCGCCTGCCTCCGTAGCTCTATCCAAGTCTTTACTTCCTCCAGCCATCATCAGTTTCCAAATCATCCCTCTCTCCATCATCTTCCTTCGTTAAATCTGTTAGGTATAATTTCAAGATTATATCTTGTGGCAGGCATGTTTGCAGTATTAGTATATTTTGTGTTGCTATAACAAAACACCTAAGGCTGGGTACTTTATAAGTAAAGAGGTTTATTTGGCTCATGGTTCTGGTAGCTGGAAGGTCCAAACAGCATGGTACTGGCTGCATCACAATATGGCCAAAAAAGCAAAAAGGGGGAGCCAAGCATGTGGGGTAGCTTTGTTTTATAACAACTTCCCTTTCATAAGAACTAATCCAGTCATGCGAGACTTGCAGTATTCATTTCCAAAGATGGTGCCCCCATAACCTAATGATTGCCCACTAGGTCCCACCACACTAAGGACCAAGCTTCCAGTAGATGAACATTTTGGGGAACAAACCCAAACTATATCCAAACCGTAGCATTCACATGTGGTGTTTCAGTTTGTTTATGGTTTGGGTGAGGTGTCGAGAACTGAGCACAGGTCTCCAGTCTTGAGTGGGGACCCAGCAAGCCCCTTTTGCCTGGGTGGAATCCTGTTAACGAATGCAGCTCTCAAGCAGCAGCTGCTTCTTTTCCAGGATGTCCCCTGGAGTTAGCCAAAGCTGAACTTGGCAATTGAAGTATCTGCCGTTTTGTTTTGATGTGAACTGATGGTAAGCAGGTCCCTTTCCTCCCACTTCTCCTGTCACATTTGCCCTTTCAGACTTGTGCAGGACCTTATACCTATCCTTACTCAATTTTATCTGAGGTCATTTTGATTCCTGATTGTCAGTCCAGACATTTATTATATTTCTTCTCTGTTTACTTTTTCCATACATCCAAACTTCCTTGCTTCTAGACTTTCATTAACAGATGGAAAGGTATGGGGTCAAACATAGGAAATGATCCATAATCCCTGTCGCTTGCCTGAGTCATCTGCCAGTTCCGCAGCTACTTCCCTGCCCTCAGAGACCAGAGGCCTTCAGGTGCTGACTTCAACTCCACTTACAGGTTCCTTCATTTGGCAGTGATTGGGCCATATCAGTGAGCAGAGTTTAGAAAGCAGGTTGCCGCCCTCCTTCTCCCTCTCTCTTTCTTCCCTTCCATTTCCTTTCCACTCTCTGATGTCAAGCACACTGGAGCTTATTGGTTGTTTCCCCTCTACTGTTTTCTGAACTGAGAATGGATTAGTTATTGCAATAAATAATAGTCATAATCCTGGGCACTTGTGTTATATATGCCTTCCAGTGAACTTTCACATTTATTATCCTGTTTTATCTAAAAAGTTGGCATGACAGCTTACAGAATGACTTGCTCACAATCAAGAAAAAGTCATTGGCAAGGTGAAGGTTTGAACCTGGTGCTTCAATTCTCCATTCAGATCTCTGTGAAGCATGGCAGTAATTGGGAGAAGCAAGCAGCAGGATTTTTTGGCATCTCTGAACAAGTCAGAGAGAGAGAGAAACAAGATGAAATCCTAAAAGAATGACCTGTAAGTAACTGCAGGACACTTGGCCTGATCTCTCCAGTTCCCCTAAACATTCTGAAAACAACCTAACACTTGTGACACTGGGCTCTGGGTCTTAAGTTTTCTAAGATAAAACTCACTACTTTCTGAAAGTGTCATCTACCTTTAACAATTCTAAAAATCTCTGAATCTAAACCAGGCTCTATCTCCCTTGCTCCCCTTTCCAACCCAACTAAAAAATGTGGGTGGGTTGAAAAAGAACAGAAAAGAAAGATCAAAACTGTGACAACCCTCTGACAACATTTTAACTTGAAAATTGCCTCCAAATGGATGGCATAATTCCGTGTAGGCAGATGTAAATTGGGCACAGATTTACTCAAAGCCTTCTCATTCTTATTTCCTAGCCAACAACTTGGAAAGAAGGTCCCCGGAGCTGACAACGGCTGGCCTAAGAAAGGCCAACTTAATCTCACCCCTCTGTAAGGCCCACTTGACTGTCCAGTTAACGTGATCTTTTCTTTAGACTTTCTAACTTGTGTGCCCTCTTACCCTCACCAATCCACATCTGGCTTATTTTCCTGATTCAGTTATTGGCTCCCTCTTCACGCCCCTACCCCTAGGCTCAGCATGAACCAGCAGGTGCTCATTAGGTGGCTGGCAAAGGGACAGACAGGGGACTAGGCTCAGGCCTCAATGAGCCCTCTCTAGGACTTTTCTGGCCATTAAGTATTCATCCAGATGGCTGATTCTGCAGAATCTCCCCCAAATCCCAAAGACACTTCTTTTTTTTTTTTTCAAGGCTGAGGATTGAACTCAGGACCTTGCACATGCTAGGCAAGTACTCTGCCACCGAGCTAAATCCCCAACCCCCAAAGACACTTCTTTTGCTGAAGTAAAGAAATATGAATGGTTCAATTCAAGGCCTTCTCTACTGGCAGGAAAAAGAAAATCCCTCCCTCAGAGGACTTTGGGTCAATTGCACTTGTCACCTTCCTAACCTCAAACTCACTCTCCTACCCAGCAACTCTTTGCACCAAACCTCTCTAAGACTGACAGTGGGAGGGCAAAGCAGGCTAAGCTGTACTTTCTTTTCTAGAAAAAATTTTTTTAAAAGGTGGAGCCAGCAGGTCTAAAAACGTACTTCCCACTCCTAGGCTTTAATTTGTGTCCATCCCCCTCCTTGGAGATTGAGTGAGTCATTTGACGCCCTCCTGCACCCTCCCCTGGATCTGCAGCCTGACAGGGCCTATCCTCACAGTGACAGTTATTGCTGCTGATGAATGACAGGTAGCAGGAGGGCTACCTGGGGACAGGAGGGATTGGTGTAGAGAGGAGGAAGAGTTGGTCACTTCACAACCTTATAGAGCAGATCAGGACCAGGGAGGGAGCCACTCTCCTCATAGCACTCCTGGGTCTCCACAAGTTCTATCACCACTAAGGTAACCTCCCATCAACAGAGGGTGGCAGCACTTGTCCAGCTGGGAGCTCAGGGAGAGGGCCCCACCAAGCTAAGAGCTGTAGTAGCAGCTGGACCATGTGATTCCACAGTATGGCAGGACAGGAGTTGTATTCTCTGCAGGGTACCTTTCTGTGGTCCCAGGAACAGGGCAGGCTGTTCAGAACAGTCGTTTCTTTTCTTTTTTAATAGAGAAAGAGAGAATCAATTTTATTTAGTTTCTCATGTGACTTTTTTTTTTTTTTTAAAGAGAGAGGGAGAGTGAGAGAATCGATTTTATTTAGTTTTTCATGTAGCTTTCGTTCCTTGGACACCTAGTTATGTACGTGGTGCTGGGGCTTGAACCTGGGTCTTTGCACATGCCAGGCAAGTGCTGTAACCACTGAGCAACCACTTCAGCCCCAAGAACAGTCAACTCTCTGAGGAGTTGGCTTCTGAGAGCCCCTGGTTTCCTGTGTCCTTACTGCAATTGAAAAGGCGGCCAACCTCCCATTTCTGATTTATCAATACAGGGGGCATCAGCAGCTCATTCTCTGGAGGCCCCTCATCTCTGTCCTGCTTGGTTTGCCGTTCTATGGTTATTCCATGTGGCTCAACCTGGCTTCCCAAGAAAGGAAGGGCCTTGATAAAAATGAATGAGGCCTCAGGAGGGTGGTTAGTGAAGGAGGAGAAGAGGTGTTCTATAGGGCCTGTCTCTCAATGGGGACAAGACTCAGCCTGAATCAGGCCTCTGCTCTTAGGCCTCCCTGTAATCCTGTCCACACCTGTCCTAGAGAGGGGTTGGGGCTGCAAAGGATATGGATCTGATGAGGCCTGCATGCTCAGGACCGGACCGAATGGAACATTTTGTCCACCTCCCAGCTGTTTGGGAAGAGCAGGGAGAGGGCAGAGGGCCTTGAACAGAGATGCAGAGCTCCCAGTAGTCTGGCTCAGCACAGCATATGCGGGGACAGACATGAATTTGTACCCTGTGGGCTGGGCATTTGCTCATACCCTTCAACCATCGTTGTGCCCCCTATACTGCTTTTGTTGGCACTCACTCCTGTTGAGCTGTTTGTATATGCACTCCTGTAACCTCTTGGGATCAAGGAATGGCACATGCACTGGAGATCTGCTCACAGTAGGAGCCCTTGCAGCATGGGTGTGGAGATGAGACATTGGGCCATTGGGAACCTGAGTAGGCCTGGGGTTCAGAGGTGGGCTGAGCTGGCCCTGAAAGGATTTGTGGCATACTTGTACTCAGAAGCCTTTTCTAAGCTTGACCCTCCCCTCCCAAAGTCTGCACCATTGTTGCCCAGCACCTCAGTTCCCAAGAGGCCTCTGAAATGTCTGAAGCAATGAGGCTTCTTTCTTCCCTGCCTTTATGGTTCTCTTTCTGTCCTTTCCCCACCAACTAGTGGTGAGGGCCAACAACATCATCTCTTTCGGCCTCCTCAGGTACATTCTTCTACCCTCAGCCCATAGGCAGCACAGAATGTAGATGTTCAGGTGCGGAGGGAGCTGTTGTGGACAAGAGTGGACTCTGCATTGATAGCCGTGCTTCTTAGCCCTGGCAGTCCAAAAATTCCCCTGGGGAATTACTGTGCTTACATCTACCCAGGCCCTTCAAGTTAGTGTCTCTGGCAAAGGGCTCAGGCTTCAGTACTGCTTAGTTTCCTAGATGGTTCTGTGCAGCCAGTCAAGGGGATCTCTGATGGAACTGTGAAAGATAGCTAAAAGACTTACACTTTGCTGTAGTAAAAGGATAATGGAACAAAAGCACATTTAGGAAACCGGTTGTTCCAGACACAGGAAGCAAGGTGATAATATCAGGAGAGTTCAGATTTGTCAACTATAGATGTAATGTTTCATTTCTTGAGTGGTGGGGACATGATATTATTTCAGGCTTTTTGATTTGGTTGAAATAGTTCATCATCGGTTAATGAAAAAAAGAGCATACATTTTGCAGTTAGACAGACCTGGGTTTTAAATTCAGTTCTGCCACTACTCGCTGTGTGACCTGGAGCAAGGACTTGACCTCTCTGAGCTTGTTAATCATCTGTAATATGGGGCTCCTAAGGCTGTGTGAACAACACTCCTTTACTGAGTCCCAGCTTGAGTGAGACCAAACTGGCCTTCAGAGTCCTACAGGGAACCATCACAGCTCCCTGCCAATCACAGTCAGACCTGATCATCACAGGAGGAGAGCACCACCCCGTCAGGCAGGGGACCCCAAAGCCCATCCTCAGAGTAAGACACAGTTGTTCATTAGGGTCTCTTTGTTGGGAGGAAGGGGAGGGGTCTTAGAAGGCAGTGTAACCCTTGCCCAGATTTGTTTCCAGATACATCTTTAGCCTCTCAGCTGAGGAATGGAGCAGGGATTGGGTGGTGGACATAGCTCTGAGAAGACAACATACAGGGAAATCTTCCTCTCAGGTATTAGGAAGGAGGGAGCAGCCAGATCCCTCACCATGAATGCCTAGGGATAGAGGGGTTAGTGGCCTTAGGAAATCAGCAGCTGGGCAAAGAGCCCCTCCTCCTGCAGTGCCTGCACTGCATGAAGAGCCTCTTATGGGAATGCAGGGCTGGGAGCCCCCGTGGACATTTAGATTCTAGTGCAATCAGTCTGTAGCTTGGGAGGACAGAAGCCTGGTGAGACCCCCAGGGCAGGCGGTCTGTGTTCGGTCTGCACATACACACACTCTCTCACACGTAATCAACACACAGCTGTCTGTGTGTGCCAGGTCTGGTTCTGGAGTAGGGAAAGGAACTCAGACACTAGTTTCATTGGACAAGCTTAAAACACAATGTGGCTCATTTTTATTTTATCTCAGAAAAAAAAAACAACAAAACATTCCCTTTAGAAGGAAAGGCAGTTAGACAGGTCCTCTAATGGGGCAGCTCTGAGCTGCCCAGGCACAGGTCCTTGGTCTGCCAGCCCTGACTTCTCCCCTAGGGCTTCAGCACATGCCCTGGCATGGTTCTCATACAGCTCCCTGTCCTCTTGCCCAGCTCTGTCACATCAAGAGATGACCCTGGGACTAAGTGCATGGTAGCTTGTGGCAGCAGGAGAGAGCTTCCTGAGACTCCCTGGGCAAATCCTGTTGCCAGGCTAGCAGCAGGATTGACAACAAACCCAGCAGCCCGGGAGGGGAAGATAATAAAATAGAAAGGATTTCCTCACACTTAGATCTTCTCTTGGGGTGAGGGGTCAAGTGCCAGCTCTGGGCCAGCAGCTCCCTGAGCCCTAGAAAGTCTGTGAAGGGTGGTGTGTGTGTGGCAGGAGGTCTATTGCAGGCACTCCCCAGCCTCAAGCCACTATTTCTCTGCAGACAAACTGGGGCTTTTAGATGCTTCTGGAGTGGGGCACCATGCCCTGCCCAGCCAAGATGCTGCTGGTGCTGTGGCCCTGGCCTAGGGCAGGGTCTGACAGCTTGAAACATCTGCTTCCTTGGATGCTAAGCCCTTTTTGCTGGGTGTCATGCTGCTCCAGCTTGGGGCTCCCTCTTCCTAGTCCAAAGTGGGAATCAGATGCCCAGTGGGTCTCCCGGCATATGTGTTCTTCTCGTCTCCTAATGTGACTGGTCCAGCCAACCAGAAAGAAAAAGATTTCCTTCTCTCCAGAAGGGGCAAACACTGTGCACCTTCAGGAAACTCCTGCTCCATCCTGGGACAGGATATCCTCTAGGCCAGGGGACTCTGGGCATGCTCCCTTGTGCTCATGACTAAGGAGCTCCACATTTGTGAGGCTGGCATCCCTGTGGGATCCTTCAGCACTCCCTCCACTCACCAGCCCCAAGGCATAACCATTGGGCCGCCGCTCAGGATGGGGGGCGTTGCCATTTGCCCACACCCCTGGAGGATGGCCATTGAGGCGGAGGCTGACTTGCTCTCCCTCGGTGCTATGAACTGCCAAGGCCCGGGCACTGGTGCCCCCTGCCTTGAAGGGTTCCCGCCGCCTCAGGACATGGCTGCGAATGATCTTACGGAAGGTCTGGCGGAACTCACGGATGCGGTAAGCATAGATGAAGGGATTGACGACAGAATTGCTGTGGGAGAGGACAATAGCTAGGTACATGAGCCAGAGAGGGGCATGGCTGCATTTGGGGCAGAAGAAGGTGAAGCAGTTAATAATGTGCAGGGGCAGCCAGCAGAGGGCGAAGAGACCCACAATGATGGCCAGCGACTTGGCAGCGTGAACTTCCTTCTGCAGCGTGGACCGAGCTCGTTCCCCTGGCAGGGGCTGGCTCTCCATCTGCTTCAGCTGTCGCCGGGCTGCCAGGAAGATCCGCAAGTAGATGCCCAGCATGAGCAGCAGGGGCACTAGCACGAAAGCAAAGAAGTTGTAGTATACCATGTAGTTCATGGGCACTACATCCTCAAAGAGACAGGTCACTTGGCCCTCGCCGCAGTCCTGAGAGTGGTTCCTGCCCTCCTTTGGTTGACTGCAGTTGTTCCAGCCCAGCATGGGTGTCAGGCCGATAGCAAATGACAGCACCCAGCAGATTGCAATGATGCCCTTGGCCCTTGTGCCAGTCACCAAGCCATTGTACCTGGGAAGAGGAGACCAGCAACAGAGGTCTGAGAAAACAAGGCCTTTACAGGGCTAAGAGTCAAGAAACTCTGAATGGCACCCTTCTTCCCCCCTCACCGTTTCCTGGCTAACTGTAAGGTCTTGGACCAATTGCTTCCCACTTCCTAGCCTCTGTATCTTCTTCTGTTAAGTGAGGTATATTGGGCCTTGCCTTTCTCATGAGCTGCTGGGAGGTAACGGGAGAGTAGGCACTGTGGAAAAAGAAACCACTGTATAAATGTTCAGATAACTATTAGTCTTAGGCATAGTCCTGAGACTTAATTTGAGTTTGGTTTGGGGGAATTAATAAGTAATTTGTGGGGGAGGAGAAGTACCATTTCCATATTGGTTGATCTTGGCTCATGAGACAACACACTTCCCTTTAGAGAGTGGGCTCATTGGTTGAAAGCAGAACTAGCTGGAGCTGGCTTGAAGATGATCTAAGCCTTTTGTACTCCATATTCTTTCTTCCCCATTTTATCGGGTTTCCAGAGGCCTCCACAGAGAGGTTGCCCAAGGGATTAAGGAGGAGAGGGAGTCCCAAGCCAAATGAGATATAATCTTCCATCTAAATCCACCCACTACCCTCAGGAGAGAAATGAGATAGTTGTGTCTTGACATTTATATGGCAATCTTTTTTTTTTTTTTTTTTTAATAGGGATTAAACCCAAGGGCACTTAACTACTGAGCAACATCCCCAGCCCTTTTATTTCTATAATTTTCTTAAGGCCCGAATAAGTTGCTAAGTCTGGCTTTGAACTTGGAATCCTCTTGTCTCAGTCCCCCCAGTTGCTGGGAATACAGGCATGTGCCACCATGCCAAGCTATATGGCAATCTTAACATTCAACAGGAAATAATTTGGATGAAGTGCTGAGGTCCACAGGACAGTAATTTACCTAAAGTTACTGGGTATTTCTGAGAGCCAGGAAAAAAAAACCAAGTCTGCTGATTCCTAGTCCCAGACTCAGGGAATGGCTTGATTCATTGCCAGGAAGCAGACCTCAGTTCCACAGCAAAAGGTAGCATCAATTTACCCATCAAGTGTGTACTCAAAGTAATAAAGTCTCACTGACTGAGAAAGGCAACCTTGGTGACCTCTGAGGGCTGAAACTCTGCTTAACAATTTTCAGTTCTGGGGGATGGAGCAGTGGTTCAATGGTTGGCGCACTTGCCCGGCATGCGTGAGGACCTGGGTTCAAACCCCAGCACCACATATACAACTAAGTGTTGAAGAAACAAAGGCCAGATGAAAAAATAAATAAAATTGATTTTCTCTTTCTTTTTCCTCTCTTCCTTTCTCCCTTAAAAAAAAACAAACAATTTTCAATTCTGGCAAAACCAACTCCCCACCCCTTTATCTGGTGGAAGCCCTACTCATCAAGTTCAGGCTAGATATCTTCTCAAAGAAGTTTTTTCTTCATCTGAGCTTCCAAGGAAGGGGATCCCCTTGGAGACAGTACTGTCCTGCATCCCTTCTGCATTGCCAGCTCTGGCATAGGAGCACAAAGTAGGTGCCAAGGAAATATGTGCTCTATTTAATTCTAGAGTTGGAAACATCCACAGAAAGGGTGTAGCTCATTGGTGGCAAACATAGGTTCACACAGGTAAAAACCAGTGAGGCAGTATGGTGGGCATTTGCCCAGCCTGAGCTGCTCTGTAAAATGTGCTCCCAGTGTTAGAGCACTTGCCTAGCATGTGGGAGGAGGCCTTGCGGTCCATCCCCACCACTGCAACAACAAAATGTGCACACAGTGTTCCCAAACTTAAAGAGAGTTGATTTTCTGGACAAACTCTCCCAAGTTTTAAAAATTGCTAATTCAAATTAAGAAAAATCACAACCCAAAATCTAGTGGCTTCTGATCTCCTATCTTGTCCAACCCCCTTTTTTTTTAAGGCAGGGAAACTGAGCTTCAAGCAGGGCAATGGACTTGCCATGGACATTCCAGAGGCTCAGAGACAACTCAGGCCAAAGTAAGCTTGTCAGTTTTTTGTTTTTTTGAGGTGCTAGGGATTGAACCCGGGGCCTTGTGTATGCCAGAGAAGTGCTCTATTGTTGAACTATCCCTCCCCAGCCCCATTGATTCAGAATCTGAAATAGTGACTGGACAGGAATGCCAACAGGGCCTCTGCAGGATGAGGGTCATAGACTTGGTCATTTCTGCCAAGCAACAGAGTTGACGCTGCCCTGTCTCCTGTTCTGGAGACTCATACACAAAGTTATAGGTTTCTCCTGCCTGTCCTCTAATATGTACACAGCCCTTACTCT
This sequence comes from Aplodontia rufa, assembly GCA_004027875.1. Classification (NCBI taxonomy): domain Eukaryota; kingdom Metazoa; phylum Chordata; class Mammalia; order Rodentia; family Aplodontiidae; genus Aplodontia; species Aplodontia rufa. The sequence continues at coordinate 18,688 of PVKS010005051.1, forward strand.
GTACCAGGCTCCTTTAGTGCCTTACAGTAGTACTTCACATACTCCTCCTTGAATGGGAGGCTACATTAATGCTGATAACTTTCCTGAGAAAAGTACATCTCCCCTTGGGTTCTAGCCTGGGTACATTCCTGTAAGTAAGGAATGTTGTGTCACTTTGCCTCTCTGATCCTCGGTTTCCTAATTTGCAAAATGGAACTACAAATTCTTGGCTTGTCAGCACTGCCCCATAAGGGCTGCACGTTGAGTCAGTGAGTAGAAAATCTAGGGAGGCAGACAGTGGCTTGGGATACATCATAGCTCGTCAGCTGAGCTGTTCACAGGAGAAATGGGCTGCCGCAGGTAGTGGTGAGCTATTTGTTATTTAAGGCAATCAAGCAGAAGCAAGTCATTGTGGGGATGGAGTAGGATCACCTAGGTCCTGGTAGCTGCCTGCTTTAATGGTTTTCAAGCTATTCTTCAGCAATGGACCTTCTTACCTATATTTCTGGGCAGTTATAGGAGTGGAAGAAAGGGACTTCATATGTATTTATTGAATTAATGAATTGGTGGGCGTATCACAACTGGGCCTTAAAGCTCTTGAGGACACAGAGCTGGTCTGTCCATTTGTCCACTTTTACAGACAAGGGAACCCACCAGGGTTCTTCCACTACTCTCTGAAAAGAAAGCCCCTCCCTCCTGGGGACAGAAACAAAACATACATGAGTGGCACTTGTGCACAGGTGAAGAATATCTCTGAAGGATACCCACCAGGGCCTTCTGGGGAGGACACTTAGAGGGGCAGTCAGGAGCAAGGGGACAACTTTTCACTGTATGCTTCTTACTCTTTTTTAATGTTTGAACACATGAAAAGATTATTTATTAAAATAAAACAAAATACCCAATAGGGTGGGGGTGGTAGCTCAATGGTAGAGAATTTGGCTAGCATGTGTGAGGTCCTGGGCTGGGTTCCCAGCACTGTCAAAACAAAAATCAAACAAACAACAAAATCCCACAACACCAAATTGATTAGTTATTTTTTTTTTTTATCCAAAGAAAGCCTTATAAGCTGAGAGGCCTGGACCCAGGCACTTGGGGACTAGGATAGGATAAGGATTCAAATGGAATCATGGCTGGACCATAGTGTTCCCCAACAGCATCCCCTGGACTGATCTGTGACTAACATAGCCATATCTTGGCCTCTGGACCCCAGATATTGACTGTCCAGCTAGAAGGGACATCAAGGCTGCCTAGTACAACATTAAGCCATTCAAGGGAGCCTAGAAGTATCATAGGATGCAGGTGTTAGAGCCATTGGCAGCCCACATTTTCAGGTGCCCTCTGCGTTCCTGCGTCCTCCAATGTATAGGATGCCTTCCTGGGGATCCCAGTTACCCTTTGGTCTGAGAATATACCCCGCAATTCCAGGTGGGATTTTATGTGCATTTGTACCACACTGAGGAGATGGTGGAACTTTCTTAAGTTATCCAAAGGGTTGGTGATCCAAAAACTAAAAAGCCTCTGACCCTCAGGGGAAACCCAAACTCCTTCTCTAGGCATGAACATGCCTAAATCAGACTTACACCCTACCTTCCCCCCTCAGATCATCTCCTTCTGTCACTCAGCAGCCAGGCCACCTCTCCCTGGTCCGGAGCCCACATACTCATTCATTCCTCAGGATCCTTGGCCAGGTTTTGCCCTCCTCCTAATACACCCATACCCAAAGACATGACATTGATTCCCTACACATCCTGCAACACTTCTTTCAGGAACCCTCCCTCCCAATGCTGCCTCTCTAGTTTATTGTTTTTCTTTGTATGGTGCTAGGGATGGAACCCAGAACCTTGTACATTCTAAGCGTGTGCTCAACCACTGAGCTACATCCCCAGCCCTCCTGCACCTTTATAAGTCAGGGAAACTCACTACTATAGGACTTTGGGCCTTGGCATCAGCTGCCACCCTGTACTTTGGTCTGTACCTCAGGAATGAGAGTACCTACCAGGAGATGCTGGTGTAGAATTCCTGGAAAGAAAAGCCTGCATCTTTGACCCTGGGATTCCTATCCTCTGGGTACACTGAAAGCTGTGCCTCTGCCTCTTGCCCAGTTTCCTTCTGACTAGGCCTTGCCTTACCCCATCAGGTTCCCTACCATTGGGAAAGAAGAGATAGTTTGCTCTGAAGCTAAATTCTTAAAAACAAAACAAACAAACAAACAAACATGAAACCCAGCTATTCGGGAGGCTGAGGCAGGAGGACTGCAAATTTGAGGATAGTCTGGATAACTTAGTGGGATGTAGCTCAGTGGCAGAGTACCACTGGGTTTAATCCCCAGTGCTGCAAAAAAAGGGGGAAAAGAAAATTTTAAAAATTACTAGTGAGGGGTGTAGGCCCAAGGCTAGACATCCATCTGAGAGTAGACTTCAGAGAAGTCCTGTGTAACTTGCTGAGTGGAGCAGGAAATAGCCTAGAAAGGCTAGATTCCTTGTTGTGAAGGGGACAAAAGAAGGAAGAGCCTAGCCTAGAGTTCCTGTTGCTCAGTGACCTCCATCCAGTTCCCCCTCAGATCCTTCTTGCTCTCAGAAGTCTCCATGTGCCCAGTGGCCAGAGGCCTTCAGAAATAGAAAAGTGAAAGGACCCAAGGGCCAGGAACAATGTGAAGGGCACTAAAGTCCATCTACATCAGAAGACACCCGTGAGTCTTTCCTTGGCTCTGGCCTCACCATGAGTAACAAGAGGAAGGTCATCACTTCTATCCCAGTTACACCCAAGCCAATGCTGGGCTGAAAGGATGAAAAGAGATGACGCTATGCTAACACACTCTGGCAGCTGTAAAACTCTACCCTTGGGGCAGGATAACATCTTTATCCCCACTGGCCCCCCTGCCGAGGAGGACCAATCAGCCTGAGCCTTCTAAACCCTCACTCAACACAGCTCAAATGGTCTGAGGGATGGGTGAAACTGAGATCCAGCTCGAGGAGGTCCTGGGATGCAGACTGGACTGGGGCAGGCACATAGCTCCAAACCTCCAGCAGATCAAGAAAAGCTGGATCCCCACCTTGTCACTTCTACCCACTCACTGGACCCTCACAACACTTTTGTGAGCTCGGAGGGACAGAGAGACTTGTCCTGTTGTTAACAGATGCAGAAAAGGGCTCAGTGGATGGCAGCTGACTTTCCACAGCCACACAGCATTGTTGCATTCTACTATTTCAGGGATTCATTCTCTTGACTCTCAGAAAACAGAGATGGAAAGGTAGAAAACAAGAGGGAAAACCCTCAGATTTTAAAAATTGAGAACAGCCCTCTTGATCTCTCCCTGGAATGTTGTTGCCTTTTGAATCAGAGAAGAAAGTGAAAGCTAGGCTACTGCTTCCCCTCGGTGCTCACTCCACCACTGCCTGCCCTTAGCTTGGGAAGGTGGACTCCAATTCTCTCTTCTCTGGCCTACCTGACACCCACAGATAGGCTCCCTTGGGCCTTCCCTGTTTTGAGCGGTCACTGAACAGCTGCTTTGCCCCTTGGAGCAAGGGATGAAAGCTGCAGGGACCCAGGTTATCCTACAGACTATGACTAGTATCAGACCACCTCCAACTCAGCCCCCCTTTAGGGTGGGCCAGGGTCCCCTTCATCTTGACAAGTTCTTTTACAAGGGCTTTAGAGTAACATGAGGCCCAGGCTCCACTCCTTCTTTTGGACAGCCTGATGTGGGTACCTTCTTCTTAGGACTCAGATGATAGCAGTAGCTACCAGCTACAGTTTCTGGGACACTGGGCTGCCTGTGACCACTCCCCAAAGACATGTTACAGTGGTGGCTGACTCTGTTTCTTCCCAGGCCTAGTCCCAGTTCTGCTACCAACTCCTGTATCCCTGAGAGCCGGCTCCTTTCTTAGACCCTAATTTTTCCTTTCAGAGGAAGACAGGAAGGAAATGACCTGTAAGGGCCCCCTTGAGTTTGACACTCTGAACTTCCATTTACCCACTAAGCCTAGTAATCCTCCCTACTGGGGAACCCTCAGGTCGGATTAGGGCTGCTAGGGCTTCCTCAGTAGGTGGGCACTCTCCCTGTTTGGGAAAATTTTACCATGGGGAAAAGTATACTCAGATTCCCAGTTATGGGGATATCCCTCCAATCCTGCAGCCACCCTAGCTATGCAACCCAGATCTGTGGTAGAGGGGCAAACAGATGGAGCAGGAGGACCCTGGGCCTGCCAGAGGAGGGATGCGCAATTTTTGTTCCTTTATGGTCTGGGTAGGTGAAGGCTACACAAGTAAACTCAGCCTGGGGGAAAGTCTTCATTTACACAATACTTGGCTGAAGTCACTTTGCAAAAGATTCTCCCTAAAAAACCCCTCTCACAGCCAGCTCCTGAATGCATGCTGAGTCCTTGGTGACCTGACGAGTAATGTAATTTGCATAGAAGTCCAAATGACTCACTGTGGCATTGAGCCAAGTCACTTCCCTTCTCTGGGTTACTTTCCTAATGTGTGCAGAGGCCTACCAGAAGAGCTGAGGAAAGGCAGGCAGTGGGTGGGTCCTAGCTGAGGTCCTGTGGTTTCCCATGGTTCCCTGCCCACCCCAGCATCATGCAGGCAGTTTTACTATGATGTATGAAGAATAGCCCAGGTGCACCCAAGTGTAGTGCCAGGCCCAGGCCACACTCATCTGCTAGCACCCAAACATGGCTGGCTGCAGGCAGCCTCAACCATGTGGCTGGGGGAAGCCCAGGAAGCCAGGGTACTCAGTGCCCCTGGGAGAAAAGCCAGATTGGCAAGCTGACTGCCCACCCACTAGCTCTGGGCAGCGGCCACAAACTGAGCCCCAGGGTCCTGTCCTTAGCCCCACATGCTGAGACCATAGACCAGACACTGGGCATGGCCAACTTTTATATAGAAATGAGCCCCTGGTCCCCAGCTCACCGTAGTGGGATGCGAATGGCAATATAGCGGTCGATGGCAATGGCCAGGAGGCTGAAGATAGAGCTCTGTGTGAGAACCAGGACGAAGCAGGCAAAGAAGAGGCATCCGTGGCAGGCAGCACAGAACCCAGTGCTGATGGTGATGGCAAAGGGGATGGCGAGCACACCCACTGCAATGTCAGCTGCTGCCAGCGACACCACAAAGTAGTTGGTGACATTCTGCAGGTTGCTGTTGATCCATACAGCCCAGCACACCAGGACGTTGCCCAGGACAGCCAATACAGCAATGGCCAGCTCCACTGTGATATACACTGAGGAGCCCATGGCAGGAGTGGCTACAGACGGGCAGGCTCAGCAAGGACACGGGCTGGGCCAGCTCACGGTCCATAGCTGCAGCCCAGCCGTCTGCTGCCCAGGCAGAGAGGCCCAGGCCCAGGCCCCGGAGCTCTTTCCTCACAGGAGCCAAGAGTGTCCCTGTGGGGGAGCTCTCCAAAGGCTTTCTCACAGATAACTCCAAGTTTCCTCAAAGCAGGTCCTCTCCAGGGACTCCAGTGGCTGTGTCATGGCTCAACTTGGCTTCTGGGATCCTAAGGTACCTACAAAGAGAGAGAGTCTGATAAGCAACTGGACCCCTATTGCTTCAGATTCTGCCCCATCTGTGGGGTACCAGCCCCTGTACCCTGCCTGGTCAGCTGTGATCACAGGCAGGAGGCAGAAGAATTGGGATTCCAGCCCTCATTGCTAGCGAGGACACAGACCCAGAGAGGTCACTGAGCAAAGCTACTTCCCCTGGTCCCAAGGTATTCATGCAAACCCCTCCCATGGAAGCATCCCCTTTTGTCAGGCTCTGAAGGATAGACACAGAAGGGTCTGTGGGCAGAGAGCAACAGCTGTACCCCTGCCAGGTCCCTGTACTATACAAGTCCCTCTGTACTATACAAGTCGCATTTCAGGTGCTGAGGTCACAGCCTTCCCAGCCTGGACTTAGGGCTAAAGATCAGTCCACCTGTTTCCTGCCCCCCCGCCCCGCAGGGAGACCTAAGAATCTGTCAAAATTAAGTCCCTAATGTTAGCTCCCCATTCTCAACTTCTCAAGTCTTCTCAAGCCTTCAGTGGTAGCCTGGTCTGTCTCCTGGGTCCCTGCACTCACTGCCAGTCCCACAACCATCCTTTTTCCCAAGAAAGGCCCATTCCTCAGTAGGCCTCTCACAATCCTGCCCACCTTTACTCCCTGGGTGGGCTTCTCAGCCTGCCTCAGCCTGTTCCATCCCCTGCAAGTTCTCCAGGGAACTACTAGTGCCACCTAAGGGACACTAGCTGCCCCACCGAGGGACAGGCCAGAGACCACTGGAGCAGATCTGGAGGGATCTGAGGAACTGTCTGGTCCTGGTCCTGTCTTCTGTCAGCAGGTAAGCTCTCTCACTCTCACAGATAGCAGAGCAGACACAAACTCAAACCTGCTGCCTCCTTGTGCCCCTGCCAGCAGACTGCACATCTGGGTGGGGCAGGTGCTGTGGCTGCTTCCATTCTCTGAGGAAGCCACCTCCCTTCTCTCCTCCCACACAAACTCCCCTACCTTCTCCTTTGCCTGGCTGACACAGGGAATGACTGGCTTAAATTTAAAAAACCCAAAAAGCCTCAGCAACTTAGTGAGGCCCTCTCTCAAAATAAGAAACGAAAAAGGGCTGGGGGTGTAGCTCAGTGGACAAGTGCCCCTGGGTTTAATCCCTGGTTCAGAAAAAAAAGAATGTTTTTCTTTTCTGGTCCTCATTCATACAGTGTCCCATTCATACAGTGAAGCAGTTGGACCCCAGGTGACCTCTAGGTGCCATTGAAGCTCTCACCCATGAGTCTATGAGAAGGAAATAAACACCAAATTTGAAAAGGCTCCCCTAAAATGTCATAGAAACATAGGAGTAGTCGATACCTCTGGAGAGTAGAAATCTTGGTCTCCCCTTCAGGACTGAGCCCAGCCTGAACTCCAGCTATTCCTCCCTGAGCTTGTAAAGTGGTTTCAGTCCAGTGGGCCACTGCCCCCTGAAGTGCCTCTTAATGAGAGCTAATAGGTTCTCAAATCCACTCCCTTCAGTCCTGAACTCTCATGGAGTCACAAGGGTGCATGAGCAGCAGCTACCACATGCCTGGGACAAGAGGCCAGAGGCTGCCTTTTGGTTGCCTACATATGGACACATCTTCCATCATTTCCTCCATGATATGAGGGATTGAGCAGGACTAGAAGCCCTGAGAAAAGGTTACTCCTGGTCCCAGGTCCAGTTCAAAGGGATGCCTTACCTGCAAATTGGCTAGGATGCAATAGAGTACTAAAATAAATGAACCCTAAGTTTCCTTCTAACTGCAATGCTGTTACTGCCTCAGCCTGGCACTGGCACAGGCACAGTCTAGAGCCACATTTGAAGGGGGCACGGTTCCTGCACCCAACAGCTCTTTCACCCCTACCAGGAGGCAGACAGTATAACACAGAAATGCCATGAAGCAGGAGGACAGAGAAGAGGCCAAAGTCCCCACAGAAACTGAGGGGCTCAGGCAGCCTATAGCAGTTGGAAAGGGCTGAGACCTGGCTTTTCACAGGGCATTTGCGAACCAGTTGCTCACAAAGTGTGTCCCTGGCAGACAGGCCAGACCAGGACTCTGAGTATCATCTCCAGTCACATACCATGTTCTTCTGTGCTCCTGGTCTGCAGATCATAGCAGTATTTACCAGGAGCACATCTGACCCTCAATAAGCCCAGGTCCAACAGGTTCTAATGGACATGTTGCCAGTTCAGGGGCTGCCTTGCACCCCAGCCTGATATTGCCTCCCAGGCCCAGGAGCAATAGCAGGTCACTGGGCCAATCAGGCTCAGCCAAGCCAGCAAACCTCTAATGAGCTACTGCTATCTGGGGATCCTGCCTCCCACCACTGGTGCCTCCTAGGGTAAGAGGATAACCACCTCACATACCTTGGGCCTTCTCTAGGAGGATCTGTATTGAAGGATGCCACAGCCTTCTACCAATCTGACCAACTCAGGCTTAAAGGCTGGCATGGCCCTAGACCATTCTCCAAATTCAAGGGCCCCTCACCAGGGGCAGAAAAGATGGTGACACAGGGCACCCCAGCCCTACCACCCAGAATCCCATTGACATGTTACATCACCTGTGCCTGAACTGTACTGACTCCATTCCATCAGTCCAGGAAGGGGCCTGATGAGGCCTCATTTTGGTAAGACTCTCCTGACAGCTGTGGGTATATGCCTGAGTTCTCAGAGTTTCTTCTGTGCTAGGTCCCCGTGCTGAACAGCACCTGAAAGTGGTACACTTCCCGACTATGCAAAAGCTATGTTCTTTTGTCCAGGGCCTCACTGAAGGCACTTGACCCTCCTGCCCAGACCAACCTTACATGAGGCTAAAGACATACCTTTGGTTCCTTCCAGCAAGACCAGCACAGTCTCCCTGTGCATGGCCCACTGTCCTTCCCCTTGGGGTAGGCAGCCTTCTTGCAGGCTCCCCGAGCTGCTGCCAGCACATCCCTGGTGAAGCTTCTTTGGTCTCACAGGCCACCTGTGCATCTGCCAAATTAGAATCCACTCTTGGCTGTTCCTTCCCCAACCCTGAGCCCAGCAGATCCACAGAGCCAGAGGTAGCCACAGGATAGGAGGCTGGGAGCCAAGTGCTACTGGGAGAACTCTGTGAGGTAGGATTGGGGTCTTCCCAGCTGTAGAATGGCAAAGTCCAGAGCCAAAAGTGCCCTGACTTGTAGTCTTTTTCTGTTGTGTAAATGCTCTTACTATGGCCAATTTCAAACTACTAATAGGTCACTAACCAGACCTGGGAAGTGATATAGCAGGCCACCAGGTGCCAGCCACTACTGAGCCACCAAACTCTGTGCTCTCTGGCAGGCATTGTCTGAAATGCCAGGACACCAAGCTAGACACTCTCAAAGAGCATATACAGCCTGCCTGGGTGCTTGGAAGATGATGGACACCTGTGTTCTCATTGGTCCAATGAACCCACTTCACAGATGAGGAAACTAAGGCCCAAAGAGATGAAGTGACCTCTCGGCCTTACCAGGATCACTAAATGGTGGCATAGGACTGGGGGAGAAATCCATGGAACACAGCAGCTGGAAAACTTCCTGGGGCCTCTTAGCTCTTCTCAGCTTCCCTCCCTTCTGAAGCCTCCCAGAGCCACAGGAAGATGGGGGCCCAAGGGTAGAGGCCAGGGCGGGGCCAGGATCTGGCAATTTCCTATCCCTCTCTGTTGGCTCTATTTAATTAATCCTTGAGTCATCTGTTGCTAGCCAGGAGGGGAAATTAAATATTAATAATGTCATATTTCCTCATGATCGTCCCTCGTTTGGGATGGGGCAGACAGAGACCTGTATGAACTACAAACACATGATAAAGAAGGTGCTTAATTAGCCTTGAAAGGATAACCCCAGAGCTGGGGGTATATTTCAGTGTAAAGCACTTGCCTAACATGCAGAAGATCCTGGGTTCGATCTCCAGTATGCAAAAACAAAACAAAACAAAACAACAAGCCCATATGATTCCCAACAGGCAGACTCAAAACTGCTGCCTTTTCCTGCCTTCTCACCAACAGCCACCCCAACCCAGCTGATTTAATTAAAACTCCATTTAATCAAAGCCTACACATCTCCTGGCCCACCTCTTCTGGCTCCTCGTACATCAGACTAGCAAGGCTCTCTGTACACATACCCAGATGGTAACTGTACCCCCACAGAGCCTGCTGAATACAGGTGCCTGCCAGCTTCCATGCAGTTGCCTGCAAACCCCTCTCCTGGGTGCGACCAAGGGCAAGGATCAGATCACAGCACATAGACTCTGCCTATTGCGGCTAGGCTGGGTTCCCTAATGGGCTCCAGAATCCCAGACTTAGAATCCTTCCTCCACTTTCTGGTAGCAAATGTTCCAGGACCATGCAGCCTCCTAACTGGTGGACTACAGGGAGCTCTGTGCCACCTGCTGCTGCCCTGGGGATTCAGGTACCTATAGGCCACTCCCTGTTCCCAAGGCCTCAGTTCCCACTTCAGATGAGCTGCAAACCCCAATTTCAAAACACAGGAGGGAATGTAAGAGTAAGATAAACAACCATATCAAAACCATGGAGATGCACTCATTACAGAAGAGAGGAAGGTAATGGAGTAACATATTAATGATTTTTCAAGACATTTCAGATCATCAAAGGAACAAAGGAATAGCATCACAGACAAGAGCTGAGTCAGGCTTGGTGGCACACGCCTGTAATCCCAGCAGCTCAGGAGGCTAAGGCAGGAGGATTGCAAGTTCAAATCCAGTCTCAGCAACTTAGCAAGGCCCTGTCTCAAAAAAAATAAAAATAAAAAAAAAATAAAAAAGGGCTGGCTCAGTGATTAAGTGCCCCTGAATTCAACCCTGGTGTCAAAAAAAGAAATTAAAACAACAATAATGAGAACTTACATATCTACTATCAGAACCAAGAGCAGGAAAATATGAACAAAAAATAGTATAAAATTGCAGACATGAAAAACAGAGGGATTGAAATAAAGAACACACCAGATGTGATGGGCTTCAGGCATGCAGACAGTTGGGGACCTGAAGACAGCACAGAATTCTCTCAGAAACTTAATGGAGACAAGGTCTATGAGGAAATGGTAGAGAAACAGAAGGGAAATTGAGAAGCACCAACACCTGTCTCTCAGGGGCTCAGCAGGAGTGCGGAAGGACCAAAGAATCGCAGCTAGATGAGCAGGCTGGTTCCTGGTCTGCAGCCACAAATCCTGTGCTGTCCAGCTGTGAAACAAGAGCTTCTTGGACCACCAGGGCCTCTAGACCCACTAAGCCCCTTGCAAATGTATTAGTCATACTAGGCAGGTGACTTCTGTGGCTGCCTGGAGTTGAACAGCCACTAACCTGGGCCCTGCTTCCTCCTTGCCTCCCTCTGGGGCTACATAGTGCCCTGCTTCAGATGCCTGGTACAAATGCTGGGTCTTAGGTACCCAGGAGGCTCCTGGTGGTGTACCCTCTCCCACCACCAACCGGGTGTGCAACTGCTGCTCTCTGCTCCTGGGGCAGGATGTGGGCAGGAAGGGAGAACCGAGAACCTGCTCACTGTAGCTGGAGGCTGAGGCCCTAGGCCACCTCTCAGGGAGCAGCCTCCATAAAGCCAGCCACAGGCCAGCCCTAAGGCTGCCTCAGCCTCACCTGGAAGGCCATCCAGTCTACCATAGCTTCTTTCTCCCCAGTGGTGGCCCAGAATGGTTCTTGCCATCGCTACGTGCTGAAGTCAGATGCCAGAAAAGCCACAGGTCCCAAGTCCACTTTGCCTTAAGTGACCACTTACCCCACCACAGGCTACTTCTCCAGACAACCCCCACTCCAAGGGGCCACCCTTCATAGAGGTGCTAGGAGCCCACCCCGTGGTGTAAGCAGCCTAGGAAGTGTCCATACCAACTCCATCATGCACTTCCTGTGCCCTCAGCATCAGGCTTCCCCTCTGTGCTGTGGCTCCTCACATGTGCATAGGCTGTGGTGAGACAGCATCACATAAAAGGCCCAGCACCTATACCTCCCACAAATGGTAGATGACAGGCACTGTGCTGCCTAAAGAGGGTACTCCTGGGGCTAGAACGGTGGCTCTGGTTACGGCACTTGCCTGGCATGTGCAAGGACACGGGTTCAAACCCCAGGAGCAGGTACACAATGAAGTGTCAGAACAACAAACGCCACATGAAAAAACTGAGTAAGACTGATTCTCTCTCTCTTAAAAAATCAAATAAAATAAAATGCTTTTTTTTTTTTAAAAAAGAGGGGACTCCTGAGCACAAGAATCCAATGGGCCTGGAATGGGACCCATTAGGGGTCCTGTTGAAGGGCCAGTGCTAAGTACACTGAGGACAGGGATGTGGACCAAATCGTGGGGCCCCTAGAAAAATGGGTATGATGATGCAGGCAGGCCTGGAGGCTGAACAGAAAGGGCAGCAGGAGCCTGACCAACCTAAGCATATCCCACCTGAGCCCTGTCCATTGCTTCTCTGCCCTTCAGTGGCTTCCCCCTAGCCTGACACTCACGGCTTGTAGAGGCCACTAAGGCCAGCTTCAAAGCTTCTGTGGCAGATGAGCAGATAGGTATCATCCCTGGGGCCTCTAGGCAGAGATTTCTAGCCCAAGCCCCAGAGAAGGTACCCAAGGAGCACCCTTCATCTCTCCTTGGCCTCCCCTCTATAGGAAGCATCTCCTCCAAGTGACAGCTGCTGCCCCAAACAGGTTGGTGGAACAGCAGCATCCCCACAGGTGGGAGCCACTGAAGGGCAGCACTGCCCCCTGCTCAGCAACTTTGAAAAACAGAAGCCTGTCCTACAGTATGGACCCAGAGGGAGACCTGAGGGCTTCTCAGAGGTGGGGACTTTGGAAGGATTTGAAGGAAAAGGAGAGAAGTGGGAGAGAATCTAGCAAAGAACACAGCCTGTGTGCAGCTCAGAAGAACATTGGAGGGCTGGCGCGGTGGCTCAGCGGTTTCGGTGCTTGCCTGGCAAGCACAAGGACCCGGGTTCAAACTCCAGCACCACGTACACAACTGAGTGTTGGAGCAACTAAGGCCATGTGAAAATCTAAATAAAGTTGTTTCTTTCTCTGTTTCTCTCCCTGTCCCTCTCTCTTTATAAAAAAAAAAAAAAAAGAACATCAGAGAAGGCTTGAGGTTGCCCCAGAAAGCTGCCACAAGTCCTGCCTTCCCTAGAGTCCAGCCCCTTCCTGGGCTGGGGTGGGGAGCAGTTGTTCTTTCCCTCCATCAGGCCCCTTCCTAGCCCCTGGCAGGATCTCATAGCTTCCATGCTGTAGGAGCCAGAAGTCTCAGGTGAACAATCATTCTCATGGGGGGCTCATCCCTTTATCCCAGCTCTTTCCCCTCCCTATTTGGGCCCAGCACAGACCCAGGAGCCCACTCTGAGACACTGTACTCCTCTGCTCCCTCCAACCTCCAGACAACTCTTCTTCACTGACTATGCCCCTCAGTCCAACCTTCACCCTTCTGCGGCCTCTAGTGTGTCTCAACTACCCTGGGAGAGGGGTAACTGAGACCCACTCCCTTTTGCTGACTCAGCACCTGACTGCATCAGTCTCCTATCCTCAGCATCCCCATCACACACAGCAACCCTCCTTCTCTCTGCCCTTCCTGCCAGTGTCAATCCATCTCTGTTCATTCTTCCCTCTGTTCTCAAACACACACAATCCTCAGGGCTTGGTTTGAGTTACACCAGATAAGACATATCTCAATGATATTGAGATATTGATTCCAGGTCATCCAGGGTGAGATAGTTCAGGATCAGGCAGGTTGGAGGGTAGCAAGATTTCAGATCACTGTTGAGAGCCACCAGTGACTGCGTTCCCAATCACAGACCCTGAACTTTGCAGGACCATATACCCTGAAATCACATGCTTGTTCCCAAGCCAACTCTTGTCCACATCTATTTCTGCTTACAGTGATCCCTCGTGGTGTCCCCTGAATTCCCTCCAGGGTTCTCCAGCTTGAGGAAACACTCCCTGACCTGTCCTCTGGTCTGTTCTGACCCCTCCACACCTCTAGCAAATGCCTATCTCATTTCTTCTCCATCACAGCCCTATAAATTAGGCATTGCTAGGAAATGCTGTACAGATGAGAAAATGGATTCCCAAGTTAGTAAGTCAAGGAGGCAAATCAAAACCTAGGTTGGGGCATTAAAATCTCTGGTCCATTGGTCACCCTTGAGACCAGCCATTCCCCTCTTTGGCGTGACCCAAATCCAGTCTCCTATTACAGGTGTGATAGGCTGAGGACACACCTTTAGGCTATAAGCAGGGAGGCCCAGAATCTGTTTTATACTGAGGGTCAAGCACAAAGGGACATTGGCTGGGATTTTCCCAAGGAATGCTAGTTCCTGGGAGAATTCAAAAGGCAAGGGAAGAGCTATGAGGTGTTGACGGGACAGCCAGAGGATGAGTACAGGAGGAGCCCCCACCACAGATATGCTGGGTCCAGCCCACCAAGACAGAGCCTTCCTGACCCCACCCAAGACCTCAGGGACTAAGGAAGCAGAGCCCTGACTCTATAACATATACCCTGGTCCACAGTGCACCAGAGAGCTCTCCACCATGGTCCTCAGAGCCAGAACACCTGGCTGGGCATGGAGGCAGCATGGAGTCTTCTGGAAGGTACAGTCTGGGAATCTTGGGCAGCAGAGGCAGAGCACTGGGCACCAACCCCAGGGCAGGCCTGAGCCCTAGGCCTATGGAGGATACTGATTCCGAGGGTCAGGAGGTGGGATGAAGCCTCTGGGTGGGAAAGGAGAGTGAGCAAAAGGGAGCTGGCAACCCTTAAAAAGAGCCATGAACACCCGCGTTGCCCTACCTCCCTGCTTCAGTCCTGGAGAAAGACGGCTGGGACGTGGCCTCCAGCTTCCACTACCCAGGAACATTCGTTCTTTCCTTCCAGTCGGGGAAATTAGGTCTAATACTCGGAACGCGGGGATCTCTGCTCTGCTGGCCTATGCTCCCTTCCCTGAGTCCCTTGGCTGGCTTGCGCCAAATCCCTCGAGAGCTGCCACCATTCCCGCCATTCTTACCTTTGCTCAGGGCAGCCTGGCAGACCGCCAGCACCAACCAGTCCAAGGCTCGCACCCACTCCCGCAATCCTCTGGCCTCTCCCGAATTCCCTGAGCCTGGTTCCTGACACCACTGTCCAGTGGGTGCGTGCGCGCTCTCCCCACCACGTCTCGAACTCCCCTTTCTCGCCGCGCCCCAGGCGTTCGGGATGGTGAGTCTGTTCACGCCATGCCTGCCGCTGGAGTACCGGTGCCACCCCCGACCCCTCCACCTGTTCAAGTCCTCTCTCATCCCTGAGAGTCCGCCCCGTCTCTCTCAGTCCATGCCTCAGCGCCCTCAGCCCAGCTGCTGGCGGGAAGCTTGGATCGGCCCAAAGCTCCCAGGCAAACCGACGGCTGTTGCCCGCCGATTGCCGCCGGGTCCAGACGCCTACTCCGCCTGCTCCGCACCCCGCCGCTCCCGCCGCCGCACCCTCGCGCCCCTTTCCCTCCCCGCCTACCCCTGCGCACCTTCCGGTTGGTTTGGGGAGGCCCAGAGGATCCGCACACGGCCCCCCTACCCGGCTTAGGATGTGACCTCGCCGGAACAACCCCACACAGGTCATTCCCGTGGCCGCCGCCGGGTAGGGCTCGGACCCGGGTGCTTGTGAACTCGCTCTGAGACGTGAGAAGAGAGGGTCCGAGCGACTAGTACCCTGAACAGGGGCGAGACCCAAGCCACCCAGTCCTTCCGGCCCGGCAGCCTCCGACGGCCCCACCCCGCCAGGCGCCCGCCCTGGACCCCGGAACCCTGGCCCCGGTACCCCAGCTGACCTGCCGCTCGTGCGCCGGCTCTGGCTGTCTCGGCTGCAGCTTGTTCTCGGGCTCTGGCCGCGCCGCTCACGGGCGCCCCCTGCAGGCGGCTTCTAGACCCGTGCTGCCACTGCCCCGCCCCGCTGTGAGGGGAAACCGAGGCCAGGAGGAGGCGGCGGATCCAAGATGTCCTTGGCAGCAATAGGCTGCGACCAGGCTGGAATGCGCCTCGCCCCCCACCCGCGTCCCCCATCGTGGCCCTCGCAGGCTGACACCTCCTTCAGCGCCACACCCCCTTCCAAGGCTGGAGTTCTTCTCCCCGCCCCTGTGAAGCCCTCAGGGCACCACTTGCATTCCCTCTTATCCAAGAAGGACCCCGGCCCCTGCCGCCTCTGCTGCGACTCTGTTGTCCATTATCATCAGATTTGGGTTGCCTTGGTGCCCCTGTGTCACTCCTGCCTCTCCTCAACCCAGACTTTGGGCCAGAGTCCTTCGTATTTTTACAGCCCCTGGCGCCAGGTCGGGCACTGACTTCTATTAGTTTCCCCCAAACCCTCAACGTTCTGAACTACAAAGGAAGACAGGAGTCGCATCTACACCACAGACTCAGAATCTCAGACCCCCGGCCTGGGGGCCTGGGAATTCCCTCTCCTCTCCCGGCCCTTGTACTGGATGCTTCGGAATTGGGAATGACCTCATGTCCCGCCCCTGTCTAGCCTGCAAGAGGGTCCACCTTTGACTCTTGCATTTGGATTAACCCCAATTGGACTAATCCCAATTTTCTTTCTTTTTTCCTTTTCTTTTTATAAAGAAAGAGGGACAGTGGGGGAGCAATCAATTTTTTTTTAGTTTTTCATTAGACTTTCCTTGCCCTGACACTTCGTTGTGTACATGGTGCTGAGATTCGAACCCGTGTCCTGGAGCATGCCAGGCAATTGTGCAACTGATGAGCCACTGCTCCAGCCTGCCCCCACCACCAATTTTCTTTTATTTTTTAGAAAGAGGGGACAGTGAGAGAGAGAGAGAGAAGAAATTTTTTTAGTTTTCATGTGGCTTTTGTTGCTCCAACACTTTGTTGCTTACGTGGTGCTGGGGTTTGAACTCCCGTACTCACGCATGCCAGGCAAATGCCTAACTGCTGAGCCACCGCTCCAGCCCCTTTATTTTTAAGAAGAGAGGGACAGGGGCTGGAGCGGTGGCTTAGCGGTTATGGCGCTTGCCTGGCAAGCGCAAAGACACGAGTTCAAACCCCAGTACCACATATACAACAAAGTGTCTGAGGAATGAAAGTCACATAAAAAACTAAATAAAGATTTCTTCTCTGTCTCTCTCTGTCCCCCTTTTCTTAAAAAGAGAGAGAGAGAGAGAGAGAGAGAGAGAGGGACAGTGAGAGGGGGAGAGAGAGAATCAATTATTTATTTAGTTTCCCATGTGGCTTTCGTTGCTCAGACACTTCATTGTGTACATGGTACTGATATACGAACCCACGTCCCTACACATGGGAGGTAAGTGCTGAAACTGCTGAGCTACTGCTCCAGAACCCCCTCCCCCATTTTCTTTTATAGAACAAATCCCTCAAGATAGCCAAGACAACAGTGGCCAAAGGTTTTCTGGAACCCTTGTCTTCTAGATCCACCTAAGACCAGTGGGGTCTTGGCTAGAGGTCCAGGGTGGAGAGGCTTGCCCAGGGCCAGGCTAAATCCTAGGCCTGAGCCAAGATGGAGGAAAGACTTCTCCGGAAGTAGCCCTCTGCCCCCACGTAGGGAGGATAGAGTGAGTGTAGAGTGGGTACTGCCAACATTTGGACAGTAAGGAGGACAAAGACGCCTGAGGCAGTGATTGTTGCTTGTGGCTCATTACTGAGGCCAAAGCCTGGCCTTCTGTTCCCATTGTACCTGTTCAGTCTCCGAATCCCTTGTTCACTAATGTCCAGGGGTCCCTTGAGATCTTCAAGCAGAGAAGTGTGGATTGAAATGGGCAGGGACCTAGTCAAAACTGGAATTGAACCAAAAAACTCCAGAGGGGTTAGGCCTCATAAGACTCTGGGGCACTGCTGGTCTCTGCCTTCACCTTTAGATGCCTTTCAACCTCAGACTTATCCCAATCAACAGTTGACAACCCTCCCTCTTAACCCCAACCCCTGTGTTCTAATATTGGCCTTTACTAAGTCTGCCCTTCTCCTCCCAGGGCCTTTAGTTTCCTTAGTAAAGGAGTTCCCCACCCTAACCACTACCACTAAGTGGGGGCACTGTCCTGGGACCAACTGCTGCATCTGCTTCGGCACTGAGGCATCCCTGCATACTATCCAGAAGCCTATTTGTTTCTGCCCTGCCACCTCCTGGAGCTGAGCTAGTATCATGTCATGGAGTATGGGGAGCTAGGAGAGCTGCCCAGCCAGGGGACCTTCCCCTAGACCCTTGGCTCCCCACCTTTGCTTCTGGCTTCCCTAAGAGGTAGAAGTTCTACCACAGTGGGAACACTTTCCTGCCCACTCCCTAAGGACCAATATTCATTAAAGTTCTCAACAAATGTGCAAGGAACACCCTGTCTTAAGAGTTGCCTTGAGGGGCTGGAGTGGTGGTGATTCAGTGGTTACGGCACTTGCCTGGCATGTGCGAGGAACCCCAGTACCATGTACACAACAAAGTGTTGGAGCAACAAAAGCCAAATGAAAAACTAAATTGATTCTCTATGTCTCACTGTCCCTCTTTTAAAAAAAAAATAAAATAAAAAGTTGCTCTGAAGGGGCAATGAGGGCCTCGTGAGGCAGAAACTGACCAATTTTGGGGGGCCCTCTTGCTCCCTGGTCCTTGGTGTAGATCCCAGTGTTTCTCTTTTCTGCTGTTCCCATTTTGGGGCCCAGCAGCCTTCCACTGGACCTCCCCACATGTTGCCTGGCCTTGTGCACTGTTACAGTGCCTCATTCAAAGAGTGAGAGTTTCATCTTGACATTGTCCTCAGGGTCACAGAGCCAAAACCCTTCTAATTAACCCCTAGGGTCTGGTGGACAGTGACCCCATCCCTTAGCATTGGTGCCCAAAGCTTGGGGAACTGTATCCTGAGGCTGGGGTGATCAGGCAGGGCCTGGTTTGGCTTCAGCTCTAGAGCTAACTCCATAGGCCCCAGACCCCCGATGAGATGCCAATGCCAAGAAGGCTGTGAGGGACCAGACCTGGCCAGGTCCCAGCCCTGGCCTGCTACAGAATGAGCACCTCATGAGCATGGTCCTGTGTCAACCATCAAATGCCCTGGTCAGGTCTCCAGTGAAGCTGTTGCTCAGAGACAACACACTGGCCTTTGCAGGTCAGTGGTAACAAGGGTGGCATGAAGGAGTGCTGTTCATACCCTGTCTGCCTGACAGACTCCCATGACCATTCCTCTAGGCCCTCCTGGTGAAGCCTCTGTGGCTTCTTACCCCCTAGTCAAGGCCCCCTCCTTGGCACCCACTGGGCTGCCCCCTTGCTGGCTGCTGGAGCTTTCCTTGAGTGCCAAGGAAATACAGGGGCCTGAGCCTAGGCCACCCAGTGAGCTCTGAGGACAAGTGGAGCTCTACACCAAGTATAGTTGCTGCCCCTTAGTGGGCATGGGTATGCTCCTGGTGGTTCCCAGATTCTAGCTCTGGGCCTTGATTTCCCTGCCCAGCCCAGACAGGCTTTGAAGGCTGC
Source organism: Aplodontia rufa (assembly GCA_004027875.1). Lineage (NCBI taxonomy): Eukaryota > Metazoa > Chordata > Mammalia > Rodentia > Aplodontiidae > Aplodontia > Aplodontia rufa. The sequence goes on from PVKS010005051.1 coordinate 37,611, forward strand.
ACGTGCCCGCCCTTCCTTCCGTGCAGGCCCAGACTCCTCAGGCCAGATGGTGGGGCCAGCTGGGCCTCTCCTGCTCCAGAATTCCGTTCTCATACAACCCACCCCCATAGCCCTTTGTTCCTGCCCAGGATGCACCTGGGTGGCCTCTGGCCTTCATTGTTTGCTCTGGGGCCAGCTGAGCCACATCAGGGAGCAAGACACGCCAGTACCAGGACCATGCATCTAGTAACATGCTGGGCCAGGGTCCTTGAAAACCAACAAGGCCACCCCAGGATGTTCACCCAACTTTTCCTCATGTGAGTGGGGGACCTCACAGGCCTCCAGTTTATCCTGTCTGAAGGAAGCCCTGAAAAGACAGTCATACCATAAGAAGCAACCCTAGAGTCACCCAAAGCTACAGCAGATCCAAGGGCAAAGCCTGCCTCCATCCTCCAACTCAGCCCCATGTCTGCTTCTGACCACTGGGGTACAAACAGCAACCCACTAGCAAGCCTGTCTTAGAGTTGATCTGGTGCATCACTGCAGATAGGAAACAGTTTCTAAGGGAAGTAGAGCCTTGTCCTGGTTCCATGGTGGGCAATGACAGTTCTCTACAGCCATTTATGCCAGGATTTGCTTGTCATTTATTATTCCAAGGATGGCTGTATTCTACCTTACTGTTCTCTCCAGCCCTTGAGACTCATTAGGCCTTCCTCCTCCATGTCAGAGATGCCTGGGAGGAGGGGTCCTTTTTTTGCAAGTCACTGCTTGGTAGAGGTAGAATCCACAAGCACATCCCAAGGGCCGGTGGTGCATCTGGGGAAGGACCCTATGTGCTGGCTCCCACTCAGTGTTCATCTCATCCAGCAGAAGCCTTGGTGGGACAAGGTGCTGTAGTCTTTCTGCAGAGCCCATCTGCTTCCTGCCTGTTGGGTGCCTGCCCCAGGCCTTCTGGTTCGGCTTTTTCCTAGAACTCAGCTCCCAAGACTGCAGAATCCCTGCTGTCTCCCTCCTCACACACTGGGTAATACAGACACCCTCCAGGGGCCTCCAAGGGACAAGACCAGCCCTTCCAAGCCCTGCTCTGAGGGTTAGGTGGTCAGCTGGCTCTCCACACACCTTTGACGTACCCTCATCCCCCTAACCCTTTTCTCCCCAGGGAATGTGGTATCTTCTCCTCTACCTTCCCATGGAAGTCCTGACCTGTTGGGGTTAGAACTCTGGGCAGAAAGGAGTCCTGAATCCCAGCAAATCAGGATCCACTCCTCACCCAATGACAAACATGGGACAAAGTAGTTGGACGTTAAGACCCATAATGTCTGGATCTAAGACAACCTGAAACAATCCAGGCCACTGAGGTTGGCAAAGTGTTGGCCCTCTGAGGGTGGAGTCATAGTTGGCCACTGGATGCCATCAGGCCCCATGGTATTGTCACTTGGGTCTGGGACCCTATCCCCTTAAGGCTATGTATGGAAGGGTCCTTCTGGATCTCTTTACTCTTGCCAGAATCAGTTTTTCACTTCCCACCCATCAAAACTTCCTGTCAAAGAAAGGAACCTTCTCTAAATCCAGGTGGAAACAATTCCTCCCAGTGGTACTGCCCTGAGACAGGCAGGGTGAGTGTTGGGCTGGCCCTGCATGCAGGCTCCAGGCAGGTAAACTGAGCTACAAAAGTACCCCTTAGGGGTTAGTCAGGGTCAGGGAGGGCACCCTTCCTCCATGGGTGTGGCCCATGCTTTTCCTGGGTCATGCCCAGGTGGGTGGGGTCAGTTCTCCTGCTGTGTAGTGGACTCTCACTAACCCATCTTAGCAGAGGACATAGCCCAGTGTTTGGTAAGTAGGGAGGAGCTGGGGCTGAGTGCTGATCAGCCCTTGACACACCAGCTCTGAAACTGAAGCACTTGAAGCTTATGCTCCAGGTTTCAGAGTTGGGGGATGATGCTGGTCATTACTGGAGAGGCACTCTCAGGACACACCCCAACTCTGACCAGGTTGATCTTGACCTACCTGGGACCCTTGACCCTGGGGAGCGCTCACCACAGGTTGCCCAGTATGCAGGTAGTGGCCAAATGGACTTCTCTGTATGTGATAATATGCAAGCTGACAAGACATTGCTGCTGGGCTGATCTTTGGTGATTCAAAATCACTGCACACACAATGCAGGAGTGGGGATGTAGTGCATTTGCTTAGCATGCACAAGGTCCATCCCTAGCACACTCACACACACAAAATGACATAAAAGACTTAATTGCAGGTGGTACTTTTTTTTCTTCATTGTACTTTTATACATCCTGAAAATCATCTAACATACAACATTTCTAAAAAGAACCTGTGGGGTATCCTAATGGCATATGATCCTGGGCTATGTTGGGGACTCCCATTCTTGTAGTGGTGGTAGTAGGGCTCTGCTGGTGTTTCTGGGGACTGAGCACCTGTCATAGAGCTTAAGTGTCCCAGGGCAGGCTGGAAATGCTGGGCTCATCTGCCCCTTCACCCCTTCACTCTCAAAAGGTGCAGAGACTACATGCAGGGAGCTATAGGAGGTGCATCCAAGTCCCCCACTGCAGAGCCAGGTTCTTCTCACATGAAGACTTGGTCTGTAGTACCAGTGAGAGGGGCCAAAGGCTGGATCCCGAGGTCCCTTCTCAGGAGGCAGCCACCAAAGAAAGTTCTGGTTTGTATGACATCAGGGGTGAGAAAGAGAGGGCAAGCTAGAAAAGATCAGGCTAGATGTGTTTTAACAATTTAATACATTCAAGAGTATTTACTAGAACAAAATAACAAAATATCATCAGTTAGTCAGCAGAAGCCTGTGATCTAGAGAAGTAGAAAGGTAACTGGCCCTTTTTCAGTAAAGCTTGTGCTTGAAGGGAGAAGAGGCAAACTGACCTCCTGGAAGGTTCATAACAGCACCCCTGGATCAAGAACACCTCCAAATATCACCTTAAAACATACAACTATCTGTAATCATGTTCATAAATCTGACAGCGTTATAAGGGTCCTGCTAGAAAAAGCAAAAAAATCAATGCTTCTGTACCACCTAGACCCTTGTGCCCACGTGGGTGGTTGACTTTCCCAGGGAATGGTGATTTGGAGGTAAGCCTCCAAGCAGGTGGGTCCTCCCCAAGCCCACCTTCTCCCCCTGACATTGCCCTGGGCCCTTGGATTCTCAAACAGATATGTCATCTACAAGGATGTAGCCCATTGGCAGTGGCCATCTCTCCCCGAAACTTTCCTCCAGAAGACTGAGACAACTTCCACTTCAGCATGAGCAGCGGGGGCTGGACTCATGTAGTCAGCATGGAAAAAAGTTGGGAACTGTAGGCCTAGAAACATCTTGTCATTCATAGAACAAACAGACCCCCCCCCATGATATAATAAATTAACAAAAATGTAACCAAAGATCAGACACTCTGGATGCAGACAGTGAACAGCTCTTGAGGGCAAATGACAGCAGAGACAGCAATTCAGAAAAATTAAGTGGAGAGACATGCAGAAATGATGATTCTCACAGTCACTCACACTGATAGTTAATCATCAGCAGAGCAACAATGGCAGGAACAAGAACAGAACTCAGCCAAAAGACTGGCCCAGGCACCTGGAGGGTCTTCTAGCATGCTCTGCAACTTGATGCTGTTCACTTGGCCTCTCCTTTAGCTGAAAATGGGCATTTTACCACAGAGCTCTCAGCCAGGGGTAGCAGCCTGAGCAGTCAGGTTAGGATATTTAGGCAGGAGAGACAGGTAGCTACCTGATGCTGGCATATCAGAACTGACCCAGATGTAGAGTCCACTTTTTAATAACCACTTTTCTAGGCTTCACAGATGTCTTCTAGTCTAGAGCATCATACTTGAATGTAGACCGCTGGCCCACAGTCAGACTGGGTGGGCCTTCTGGGTGTATCCTCTGTGCATCTGGTCATTGGACCTGTGACCCTACTTCCATTGGTAGCCAGTCTTCCTCTTGGTGCTTTGCAGGTGCCGTTATATTTTGGAAGTCAGACAGGTCTTCACACTATTCAAACCCATAGCTACTGTGTTAGGCACACACATGAGATGGGGCTCCCAAATAGGGGTGCTGAGTTTCAGCCTGAAAGTCATCAACGGACCACTTCAGAGTAAGGCTTTGGTTTAAAACAAAGCAGACCTGGCACCTGGGGAAGAAGGGCACAGCTGCCCTGACAAGGGGAGGTAAGGCACTCTTACATTCCTGCCCATCATGCATATGTGTTGGCAAATCTGTGGTGACTTTAAATTACACTGTCTGGGCTCCCTGAAGTGTGTCTTTTTTCCTCCTATTATTTGCTACTTCACTCCTTGCTCTCACCATGCTAATGTCCAAATTTTAGGTTTTATTTCTATGCTTACTAAAACAAATTAACTTTGGTACTAACAGATTAGGAGCTATTTTTCACAATATTGCTCATAATAAAACAAACATTTTAACTATAATAACTTTTTGTGACCAGTCGTTTTGTTCAGTGGGGCTAGAGGCAGGTGGACAAGTATGAGCTGAGGGCCCAGCCTGCTTCCTGCTAACAGAAGCCCAGTTGCAGCATGGACTCAACCAGCTGTGGGCTGGTGGGCCGGGAACGCCTGTATTGTGCTTCTTGACACACTCCTAACTCAAGTTGAAAACTCCTAAACCTCACTAGCCAGGATAGTGCTATGAAAAAAAGGCATGGCTGTCTCACTTATGTAGAGTCCCTAGGAACCAGGCCCATGTAAAGTACCAAAGTTGGCTCCACCCCAGTGCTAGGGAGTAGACACCTGCCAGGCACCTTCCCTCCTCCTGGTTTTCATCAGCAATGGGACCCACATGGGTGACAGTCAAGAAGTGCTGTGGCTAAAGCTTTCACCAACTCCTGGGAGTCCCCATAATTCAGTCCCTTTTGTTTTTACACCCTGGGGCACAATGGAGTTTGATGTTCTCTTCAGAAGAAAGTCAGCCTTTGTGTTGCATTCTGTGCCCACAAACTCTGGGTGGACAGGTCATGTGGAGGAGCCCTGGTCTTCACTGTGGACCACATATCCTGAGTTCTCTGTACAGAGGCCCCAGGCTGAGGCTCACATGCTGCAGGGCATCCCAGAGATGCTGAAAGCTTTGGGGGTGCATAGCTAATGATGTTGGTGTCACTTGTGACTGCGGTGGTCCCCAGTCAGTGGCAGCTCCTACTGGTATCCTCAGGTTTCAAAATACTTGTAGATTGCCGTCACATACAGCATCACATTTTGCCAATCTGGTCGTTCAGTCCGTACCATCTCATTTATGTCCTGACAGAAAGAAGAGGCTTAGTTAGGATTGCAGGTTACCTCCTGTCCCATTCCAACAGGCTCGTCATCATAGCAACAGAGAAGGATTTTTAATCTAAGTCATATTATGCAGTTCAGAGGCCTGGCCCTGACACCTCCTCTATCTTTCTACCAAGTGCCTCTGGGAGGCACCTCCTCCCTGGGTATCCACATCACCCCCAAGCTGCCTGCTTCTGCTCAAGCTCTGCCTGAGCCACATGCAGGATTGTTTTCCTGCTCCCTACCACAGCTTGCTAATGCTGGAAAGATTTCATCTGATCTGGGGGGGGGGGTCCCTCAAGGAACTCCCCTTGATCACCTCCACCTGCCTCTCTCCTAGGCCACTCCCATTCTGAGAACCTTTCTCAGCCTCAGGCACTAGCTTGGGAGGGCTTCCTATTTTAGAGGCTCAGCACCAACACTGATGATCATCACCATGGGCAAGTCAAAATCATCGAAGACACTATTGTTTAACTGCATTCTACATAATAGCAGTGACTGGTAAGATGTGAAATGAACATGGAAATTCATGGTCTGACCAGCTCCCCACCCCAGTGTCTCAACTCATGTTCCTTGCTGCTGAAGAGCAAGGACAGAAGGTCTGAAGACCCTTCCATAGGCAACGAACCCAGACCATGTGCTGAGAATAGAGGGTTGGGAGAGCTAACCAGCATATCTTAGTATAGAAAACAGAGCTTATTTGCTCAATCCAAGAATTTTTTTTTTTTAATTGAGATGGGGTCTTGATATATTGCCCAGGTAAATCTCAAACTTATGGGCTCAAGTGACTTCTTGCCTCAGCCTCCTAAATAGCTGGGACTATAGGTATGTGCCACCTTGCCAGGAAAGAATCTTCACTATCAAGTTTTTTAGGGTAGAGAAACTGCCTACTTTTCATATATGAGAATGTTACACATGTGATATAAACTGTCCAGTAATGGGATCATATTTTGGTAACTACAACTTACCTCCCTCGATACAACTGAACAGAAGTCACCCTAAGCAAATGTATTTTTATGTATTTAGAAGATACTGAAGACATATTTGTGGTGTGGATACTCCTGTACTGTAAATATGAATATAAATACTTCCTCAAGGCACATGCAATTGTTTTAGTTATTATGAGGGATCCAGGGTGGCCCTGCAGGATTGTGTTAGCCCCATAAGGTGCTTTCCTGTGTGAAAACCTGAGCTACATGCAGTGGTCTGTGCCACGGTACAGTACTCAGTTTAATCAATAAAAGACTCCCTAGGCGTGGAAGTACTACTTTGCATTTGGATGCAGTATTTTCTCCCAGAATGTCCAGCTTGGTTATGACAAGGCCCTCAATAGAAGCGTATTTGTTTTGAGGCCCAGAAGAGGCTGGGCAGAAGCCTGAGGGACCCAAGACCACACGGTTTTCTACACCTGTTTTTGTCAAGGTAAGTGGCAGTTTCCCATAGCCCTTGTGAGGAAGTACAGGCAGCACTCATTCAGCCTCTAAAACAGCCTTCCTGGGACTCAGGATGTACCCTGCCTCTCCCTCTATATCAACAAAAGGCACATAGACCTATACAAGGTATCTCTGACAGGGACATTTATAAATGAGTGACATTTCTTCTTCTTTTTTTTTCTGAACCCAAATAGCCCGTTAAGGAAGAGGCAATCATAAGTAACAAACAGTGCTATGTAAGGTCTGCTGGGGCTGAAAGGTCATGGACTATCTGGCTTCCCTGTGTGCTTCCTCAGGGTGCTTCATGTGAGGCATAAGGCACCACAGGCAGCAGTGAGAACCCACCTTAGCACCTCACCCAGATGGGACCTCCTTTGGCCCTAGGCCCCCCAGGCAGCCACCCCACCCAGGGACCATGCTCTTCTAACCAAGAGGATCTGTCCATGACTCCTCAGTGGGAATTAGAGCTCACCAGTGTGGATTTTATGCCGACACTTTCAGCTGCCTGGAAGGCCAGTGTGAAGTTCCTTTTCTGTAAAAGAAATCACATTGCTATAGTGTATAGGCAACACAAGGAGAAAAGCGATGTGGAAGACTGACACCTCTGTTTAGGACCAAAACAACCACACTTAGGAATTCAAGTCTATACCAAGTACCCTGTGGATGCCTCTTGTGGGTCCTGCCCATCCTCTCTTTACCCAGCCACAGAGCTGTCCACATATTTGTTTTCCTTAGTCAGGAAGGTTCACTTCTGACAAAGACCCTGAGCTACCTGGATATGTACCCAAAAAGCTGGAGAAAAACACCTATCATTGGTGGGCAATGTGGGGATGATTCTGGTTTAAGAACAAATGCATATCATATTGTTACTTTATATGCATTCATGATTGTACAATAACTCAACTCCTTAATAAAAAAAATTTTTTTAAAAAGGTATTTTGATCTTACTATGGGGAACTTCAAGGGTTGTCTCAGGTCTGGAGACTGCTATGGGGGAGGTAGGGGGCCAGGGCAGGGGCTCTGGGCCTATCCCTTGACCCCAAAGAGCTTGATGGATGGGACATCCTAAACCATGGCCTGTGACTATACAGGGTTGGTATTTCTTGCTACTTCTGAGACCCAGACTGCAGAAAGGGCCGTGTGTAACATTTTTGGTCCTGAGGTGACAGAAAGTTGCCGTGGTCTGGATGGCACTGCCTTGACTGCTTGTGCCATAAACAGTCCTTCCTGGCTAGTTCTTTTCTTTTCTTCTTCCTTTTTTTTTTTTTAAAGAAAGAACGGACAGCTAGAGGGAGAGAAAGAGAGAAGAAATTTTATTTAGTCCTCGGACACGTTGTTGGGTATGTGGTGCTGGGGTTTGAACTCGCGTACTTGCGCATGCCAGGCAAGTGCCGTAACTGCTGAGCCACCGCTCCAGCCCATTTCCTGGCTATTTCTTGATGCCTTGATCCTACATGTTGTCACCCAAGAAGGACTGACTATTACTACTGGGGAGGATGTCACTTGAGAATTCTGAACTGGTCAGATGTTTCATATGGTGGGTCAGGGACTGGCAGGTTCAGCACAAATGACCAGTCCCAGATTGAGACTGAGCCAGAAAGCAGCCAAGCCAGTACTGGGGTTTGTGACCCAATGATGGAAGGAGCTGGTTATTCCATGGTCTATCTTACCTTATCTTGGCTGTTCAGCTCTTGATATGGAATGTGGGCTGGAAGGTATGTGTGCAGGAGTGCACAGAAGGCCAGTCCATCATTCCAGCTGCTACTGAAGTTTGTGATGTCGATATTCTGAGTGAAAATAAGAAAATCTGGTAAATGATACATGTTGTAATCCTCTCAGAAGGTGCCAGGAGATTGGAGAGGCCCCTGATATTATATGGCTTCCACAACAAAAAAGTAAACTCAGGCAGGGCAAGCTCCAGGGAAATTCCAGGATGTTGGTGTTGTGTTCCAAGACCTACCATACTGTTACTTCCTTCCTTCCATCCATTTATTTATTTATTTTCGTATAATGGATTGAACCTAGGGGCACTTAACCACTGAACTACATCCCCAGCCCTATTTAGATTTTATTTTGAGGCTTAGGGCCTGGCTAAGTTGCTGAGGCTGGTTTTGAACCTGTAATCCTCCTGGCCTTAGCCTCCCAAGTTGCTGGGATTACAGGTGTGCACAACTGTACCTGGCCCACCTTACTATTTATGACTGTACTTTTTATGGATCTGCTATCCCTGCACCAGCATGGTCACATGATTTATAAGCTACTCTATACACTGAGAGGCTTCCAGGCTGCTGAGGATGGTCTCTCCAGTGCCTGGCTGTAGTGACAGTACAGACTGAAGGACATGGGTGATGACCAATGAGGCTTAAAAGCATCATTTATTAATGCAATTCATTCCTCATTATTTTCTGAAACACTTAAAAGAAACTCCAAGTCAGGATGCATTTCAGAGTATGCACATACACAGGGACACTGTCTGCCCTGCTTGAGGTACTGACTTCTACACTGGGGCTGGGTTTCAGCACCACATTGCACTAGTGATCATGATAGTTTCCACTCCCACATGTTCACAGGTAAAAAATAATTTTATCACTGGGCTGTGTACTCTCCAGGCAACCCAAGAGAGCCAATCTGCCTTTCTTTAAAGGGGCCCCCTTACTCCATTTCTAAATGAAATATATTTGCAACTACAGAAGGCACATATTCAGAATGTTTAAATTGTAGCTCAGCTGGTATGTAGTCTTTATTCTGATTTTTAAGAATCCTTCTGAAGATGAAACTACACATTTAAATTCTGGTAATTCATTCTTTACATAACTGTCACAAACTGGGGAAGAAAAAAAAGGTACCCAACACCTTATTTCATTGTTTATTTTTTCCTAGGGATTGAACCAGGAAACGTTCTTCCACTGAACTTTTATATCCCTGGCCCTCTTTTTTTCCCCGAGAGAAAGAGAGAGAGAGAGAGAGAGAGAATGAATATCAATTTTATTCAGTTTTTCATATGGTTTTTGTTGCTCTGACACTTTGTTGTGTACATGGCACTGGGGATTGAACTCATGTCCTTGTGTATGTCAAGCAGGCGCCAAAACCACTGAGCCACTGCTCCCAGCCCCCTCAGCCCTTTTTACATTTTATTCTGAGACAGTGTCTCAATGAGTTGTTCAGACTGGCATCAAACTTGCAATCTTCCTGCCTTAGCTTCCCTAGTAGCAGGAATTATAGGCATGTGCCATTATGCCTGGCTGTTTATTTCATGGCACCTTCTACTGCACTGAGAGTCAGTTTCATGGGTGAACAGGAAAGCCTATCTTTTATTATTTGAGGTAAATCACCCAGCCTCTGAGTAACATTTCTTATTTCTCCCAGGAATGAATTACCACAGAATAATACCAACACCATTCATAGTTGTATAGAATTATACAAAGTTTACAAAGTACTTTACCATCCTTGACCTCTCTTTATAAACTGGTATGTCCTAATGTCAAGAGGTGGATCTAAGGCTCAAAGACAGGTCAGGATGACAGGGACCAACATATAGACTTGTGAGGACATATTTCCACAGGCAGTGAGGGTCAGAACAGGCTGGGAAGTTTCTGGGGGAGATTGGTTTCATTGAGTCTTACAGCTCCAGGTGGTCCCCTCACAGAGCACCATGGAGTCGACTCCTCAGTAGCTTCACTATTAAAGCCTATTTCCTCACCCATGACTGCATGTCCTCTTCCAGCAGTTATTCCAAGCATGAGCCTTTGGAAGGGCAGGAGCTCTGAGAGCTACTATTTTATAGGTTGATTCCCCTCATTAACCTGTCAGATGCTTCCAGCTTCTCTGATCTGATCCAGAGATATTGATATCAACTGCTGTGAGGAAAGAGATTACAACAAGGCACAGAAGGATAGAAAACTGCCAAAAGTTACAGGAGAAAGGTGGCATAAGCTGGTGGTAGATGGAGTGCTGTGTATGACATCAGCAGTCCCTGAACACCTGGGCCTCTCAGAATCCTGCCTGCCTCAGTGCAGTGGCCCTTGGCCTTCCCAGTCACTCTCTACCAGTGTCTCTACTCGCCTTAATAGTCACTGCTTCCTGAGAGGTTCTGATGATGTCTGGAAGGTGCCTCGAAATAAATGATGCTTGACAGTTATTGACAAATGAAGAAGGCCCCAGGACAGATAGACAGAAGACAGACAGGCATATACATACAAACATGGTTGTCCTTCTTATCTCATCCGAATCTCAGGAAGTAGCCAGCCAGGGTGACCATCTAGAAGGAAACTACAACCTAAGACAAGTAACCTGTCAAAGGTGCTCTGCATCTTTGAGATAGAAATTCTTGCCCTAAGCATACTATGAACAGTATTTCTAATTCTCAAGTACCCCAGAACATTTTTTTCCCCTTTGGCAATGCTGGGGATGGAGCACAGGGTCTCATGCATGCTAGGCAAATGCTCTACTGCTCTATCTCTGAGCTATACTCCCAGTCCACCCTGGAATAGTCTTGAAGGAAGTTAAGGAAATTAGACTCAGGAAAGCCCAAACACTTGCCCAGATCACAGGGGTCTGGGGGCTTATGCAAAGTCAGGTTTACAGAAGAGGAGTCCTCCTTTCCAATAGGTGTCTGGGTAAAATTTCGTAATGCTCTGAGGAAAGTATGACATTTCTGAAATAAGTCTATATTTGGGTGCAGAGAAGAGGCAGGAATGAAGTTTGAAAGACATATAAAAAAGGGCCAGAGATGATTTGCAACATAATTCACAGGGTCCAACGCAAAATGAAAATGCAGGACCCCTTGTTCAGGAGGTAAAGCAATAAGTCCATTAAAAAAAAAAGAAGCCCAAAGCCCCACCCCATTCCTCCTAGGACTCCAACTGGTCCTTCATGACTAAGTGGCTGATGAAAGAGCCAAGGACATTGGCCTTGCCCTATAGAAAGCAGGGAAGGAAGTTTTTTTAATAACATGTGAAGCTCCCTGCAAGGCAGCAACTCACTTGAGGTCACATTCACTTCTGGAGGAAGAGAAACCTCCTCTTCCTGCTAAAATTGCCCTTTCTGCTCCCTGAAACAGGCTGCTCCAGCAGGGTGGTGGACATGTCTGGCCTCTCTGCCTCACTTCCTCCAGACACAGCTCAGGCACCTACCACACCTGGAATCTCCAGAAGAGGAGACTTGTCCAGGACACATGCCACAGCCACCTGCACCAAGAGAAAATTCAGGAGCCTAGTGTTCCATGCAAGGGGAAGTTAATGATTGTCTCTTAGAACATTTCAGATCAAAAGAAAATCCACTTAGGCAGGCTGGCTGGATTGCCACCTTCCTTATCCTCTGGGATTGGAGGGGAGCCAGACTATAGGCTGCTCATCTTATAGTACGGCTAAGAAGTAAGTTGGGAACTGAGAACTATGAGGCCATTAAGAAGCAAACCCAACAGCACCTTTGCCTCTTACTCCCACCCAAAGGCCCTGTGGGAAAGACAGGGAGATCTAGAACACGGGTGTTTATCAAGAAGTAGGGAAAACTTGCAGCCTGACAAAAGGACCCTGCTTGCAATCATACCAGTTGTTTCATTCTTTTTCTTTCCTTCTTTCTTTTTTTTAGAGACGGAGGGAGAGAGTGAGTAAGAGAGAAAGAGAATCAGTTTTTTTAAAAGAGAGGGACAGTGTGTGAGAGAGAGCAAGAGAGAATCAATCAATTTTTATTTAGTTTTTCATATGGCCTTCGTTGCTCCGAAACTTTGTTGTATACGTGGTGCGTACTCGAACTTGAATACTTGTGCATGCCAAGCTAGTGCTGTTAACTACAGAGCCACTGCTCCAGCCCGAATCAATTATTGAATTTATTTTTTCATCTGGTTCTGGTTTCTCTGATACCTAGTTGTATATGTAGTGCACAGGTTCAAACTCGGGTCCTTGCACATGCCAGGCAAGCGTTCTTAACTTCTGAGCCACCACTCCAGCCCTGTTTCATTGTTTTTAATGTTTAGAGTGGAAACTAACGAAATAGCATAAACTGAATATTCAAAGGTCTGCAAAGAATGAAATTGCTTCTCTGAGGCTGAAAAGCACAGAGCTGGGAAAGACAGAGAGGAAGATGGGAACTCCTGCCCTTCTTCTGTGGAACTCTTCATTACACAACCATCATGGCCCAGTAACACAATGACAGGATTAGTAAGTATCTTGAAAGAAATACACAGAAAGGTTCAAAATCATACAGAGTTACCAGAGAAACAGCTTCTCCCTTTCCTATCGGGTGAAGAGCCCTACATACACCATACTCCAGGTGCAGAGACACACATGCAGCCAGGATGGGGGGTGTAGGAGGGATGGGTGCCGAGATCTGCAGGACCTTCTCAGGTGGCCACCAGAACCAGCCTCTAGTCATTTCTTTCATGCTTTTGCTCCTGACTTGGACCTCACTGGATGGCCTGAGAGCAGCCTTATATTCTGCCCCACCAGCAATAGTTCAGGACTAAATTTTCTGGTGTTTAGTATAGTTTAGGGGCAACACCAGAGTGCAAGTAGGTGAACTTTGCTGGGGACTGCTGGTTTTTGCAATGTGTCACTATACTTTTACCTATGAGGTCCAAATAAAGTGACAACCTGGGTTTTCTTGACAACTGAGGAAAAAAAGTTAAAAGTTTTTGTGTCTTAGACAAAACAGCTGAGCACCCGTGTGAAGCTTGTGGGATGTGGGCCAGGCCTGACATGTGATCCTGGTTCAGTCTTGGGTTTCTATAAAGTAGACATACAAATGTTGACCCACAAGATGACAAGTCATTAACCCCCTAGGAAACTGCTGTGCTTTACACATGTAAGGTATCTTTTTATAGTTTTGTGTCCTTACTGTAGAGAAGACAGGTGCTGTGAAGCAAATGGTACCAACACCATCCAGAGACTATAAGCAATAGCACCACTGGATGCCCCAGTCTGCTCTCCACCTTCCTGAAGCCCTACTTGTCCCTACTGCATAATGTACCTCATAACCTCCATCTTCCTTCACATGAAAATACAGAGCACAGTCATTTGCCATTTAGAATGTGGTTCTCTTCCTCCATTCTCTTTTTCTGAGGTTTGGATGAGGAATCGAGAGAACTATCCAAAATCCCAACACCTAAAATATTGACTCAACCCTAACTGGTAGGAAGCTTGCTCTACCACCATTTGTTTCAAAGCAATTCAAATGCCACAAGGCAGAGCTTGTACACTGCGGTTGGATTGGTGGGACTGAACCATGGGGAGCTGTCTTCTGTTGGCCAGCAAAGGTTTTGTGGGATCAGCATAAAAACAGAAGAGTGAAGGGTCCAGAGCTGTGTTATTCCACTAATGGCAAAGACTTTAACCTTGAAGAAGAGGAGGCAGCAACACCCTCAGGTCTGTGGCCTAAGCATAGATTTGCATGTGAATGTGGCCACAGCCAAACTCCTGGGGACTGCTGAGAAGGAAAGGGAACCTGAGTGTTTTTGGCAGAGGACTGAGGATACACTGTTCTTAATGAGAATTCACCTGTCCATTCAGTGAATCCTCACCTGAGGCCAGTCCCTGGGATCATGTCTTGGCTCTCATGGGTGGCTGTTTTATTAAGAACAGAGACTGACAGGAGGACCTGACAGTTCAGGGCAGGAGGAAGCCTTTAAAGGGAAGTGTGGTTGAACTGAGATCAGAAGAACATATGGAAGCAGGGGAAGGAGTGCTGAGTGCTGAGAAGGCATTTAAGATCAGCTAGTGACTACCTATGACAGGTGTGGGCTGGGAGGCAGGTGGGGAAAAAAGGGGGAGTACAGAGATACTTGGGAGCTAAAGTAAACTAGACTTGGTGACAGACTGGCATGTGCAGGGAGTGTTGCAGTGCCAAGGATGACTCTTGGCTTGTGCTGGCAGAAGTGAATCCTCATGGTGACCTTCACTGAGGTAAATCTCACTGGAGGTGGAATGTCAAGTAAATGAGGAGGCACTTTTTGGATGGAGACACCTGAAGAGGGCCTATTGGCCCTGACACAAGCATGTGTAGCTCGTGAGAGGAAATGAGGGGAAGAAAGTGTGGTATCATCAGTGTCCCAGGTAGGATCATCTAGGGATGGTGCAGAGGACAGTAAGATGCAAGGAGGCTTTGGAACTCTCACAAGTAATGGCCTCACTTTGGACAAAAGCCTTTCAGAAGACACAAAAGAAGGCCACAGAGCAGGGAGAGGAACCAGAAGGCAAAGAAAGGGAGTGTTTAAAGGAGGAGAATGCTAGGAGTGCAGCTCAGTGGCAGAGCATTGCCTAGATGTGCCAGGCCCTGAATCTGATCTGCAGCACCACAAAAATTATAAATAAACAAAGAAAGAGGGGAAGAGGAGAGAGGGAAGAGGGAGTAGTTAATGAAGTAGTGTTGCTGAGAGTCCAAGAAAGCATTATTTTAAAAAATCTGAAGATAGGAATTTGGGTCTCCAACCACAATGGCCCATTAAGAGAAGAACCACAAATCAGATTTTTAGAAGCTAGAGCAATACAAGGTGAATGACCTATAATCATGCTACAACTTTCACAGATACTTTTTTGACATTGTGTTTATTTCACAAAGGTTGTCTAGACATGGGATTTCAACTTCTAAAAGTGGCCTTTTCTCCTTTCTTCTTGTAAGTGGTAATCTGTAAGAAGGTTCACTACTCTCATGACTCAAAATTGGCACAAAAATCATGCAAATCAAGAGGTTCAAATTCTCATGTTCACTTCAAGAACACCTGAGAAACCGCCCAGTCCATCAAGTATATGCATATCTGAAAAGCCACCAAGTCTCTGAACAAGGTATCAAAAGCTGTGCTGCTGCCCTTACAGAGCTCATACTTGGTTTAACCCATACCATGAGGTTAATCCCCCCATCACACTGAGTGATCCTTACTGAAAAAGAGCAAATTGTTCCTAAATCAGAAGAGGAGGTTGCACAAAAGAAAAAAAATATGTCAGAAGAAACAAAAACTTGGTGACACAGGACTAAATTCAGCATAAAATAAATTCAAATCAAAGTAAAAGATAAGAAACAGTACCCTTTTCAGTGCATAAGATAAGTCCTTATTTTCTAGGGGTTTCCCTCCTTGGGAAGACTGCTTTTTCGCTGTAGATTAACAAAGTGGTCACAACACCAAGGGTCCCAGGAAACACACTAGTAGTTGTAATATTTGTAATATAAGTTTCCTAGTGTTGAATTAACATTCTGCATTTAGTTTTCAGGTCAATTTAGGGCTTTTGTACTCTACTTGCTAGTTCTGTTGTGGATCAACATGAACAAAAACAAGAATGCTATTGTGTGTCACAGTAATATTCCAAAAACTGATTGTAGGAACTCAACTGGTAAACTCTGCCCCATTTTCTCCTAAAGGCTCCATATCACCATCATTTGATATCCTTTTCATCCTCCTAAAGTTAACTTAGACTTGTAAGATTACCTGTGACATGCCTGGTTGGGTAGTTTCCTGGTTTCCCCTTGATGCCTCTTGGCGGGGGTCAGAACACGCCTACCCCCCCATCATGCCCAGCTCCTCTACCTTTACATGGGACACATCCTCTGCCTGGCCTTCAGGTAGGTAGGTATCTCGGCATTCTGCGGTATGCACTGAGATTTTTGGGACAGGGTACGAAAGCCAAGAAATGACACAAATCTCTACAAAACAGAATAGTAAAAATATGTCACAAAATATCTGGAAAATATTTCAATGTGTCTAAAGTTTGTTTAAGGGCCATAAAATACAGCCCCAAATACCACATGCTCTTTAAATAGCTATTAAGGTTGTGATCTATTTAAGGAAATGTCATTTTTTATGGGCATAGGGCAGGAAGCCAAAGGGCATGATTCATCTCTTATCATCCATTTCCTCATGCCCGTCAGGGATGTAGAGAGTGGAGTCCTCAAGAGAAACACAGCTTCATGTGCCTGAGCATGAGGGATACCTGTTGGGGATCACAGGCCACCCATCAGGAGCAAGAGTGAGTTATTAACCAAACCTATGCCTAGGTGCCCATACCCACACCATGGGGCAGGGTTCAGAGGGTGTTTATGTGTCCCAAACAAGGCAGGAGGGGCAGCTTTTGTTGTGTGTGGTATGGTAGGGAGTGGGTGTCATGTCTAAAAGAGAGGAAAAAACAACAGAGACGGTTTTTATCTCTCTGGCAGTACTGTTAAAACACAGAAGGCCCAGAGGTCCTGAAGGGATGAAGGGAAACCTGCTGGGTGTGGCCTTGGGGACCACCATGTTGTCTCCTTCCCGAAGCTGAGCCAATCTCTGCTCCAGGTCAGGTGAGGGGAGTGCATCACCAAGTATAGGTGTTGGCATCTCCTTGGTAGAAAGGAGAAGAAAAAGTCAGGGCAGCCCTGGAAACAGGTCCTGCATCCTGTGCTCTGGTGGAAGGTACTCCAATAAGGACCCTCAATTCTTACCATGCACCACAATCATCTGCCAAGTGTTTTCAGGTTTTCCTATGCTCTGCTCTACCCCAAAGAGGCTGATTGAAATGGCCAGAGGGGATCCAGGCATCATTCATTTTTTTCCCCCTTAAAGATCTCTCTTCATATGATCTGTGTGTGTAGCCAGAGGGAGGACAACTGATGCAAACACCAAGGGTAGGGATGGTAAGTGTCACGGACTAGAACATCTAAAATGTGAAATGCGTGAGTCCATGACAATGTTCACCAAAAGCATACCCAGTGCAGCTTAGATACCTGCATGCTGGGAAATCAAGGGAAAGGATCAAGTACCTGAAAGATCTTTGCTGACTACACTATCTAGACAACCAAACAGCTTATGAAGGAGTTTCTCTGTAAAAAGGAATTCTACTAAGGATGAAGGAATGACTGTCAGAGTTAGAAGGGCACCACTTGGCAAGAATAAATGAAGATGATTATTGGTAATGACATCGTAGAGACAGTCAGTCCTAATGCACAGATGCACATAACTTCACAGTGCAGGCAAGAGTGACCTAGAATCAGTTGTATCTGCCAGCATTACCAGTTTACACCAGAGTCAGCACTATGGGTATATAATCAACAAAATCTAAAATGTGGGATGCTCTTTAAGATACATGATTGTTCCTTCAAAATTAAACTGCAAGGAATTAAAAAAAGGAATTTATATGAAAGACACTTAAAAGGGATGCATTAACCAAATGTAAAGTGGGAATCTTATTTGTATCTTAATTCAAGTAAACCAACAGTAGTAACTATGGTTCCACCAGGAAACCTGAACTCTGATAACAATAAATGGCTGAGGTTTGCTTAGGAATATTCCAGGTGGCCAGGAGACTGGGAGAAAGCTGTGCAGATGAACTGAAGCTTGGGTGGTGTGTACATGAGGGTTGTTTTACTGTTTTTATGACAAACAAACAACCCAATTGCCCAAATGTAAAATGAGCAAAACTTGAATAGACATTTCTCCAAAGACAGCATACAAATGGCCAAAAAGCCCATGAAAAGACACTCAACACCACTAATCATTAGGTAAATGCAATTAGAAACCACAATAAGATGCCACTTCAGATTCATTAGGATGCCTGTTAGTAAAGAAAAACAAAAGGGGGCTGGAGCGGTGGCTTGGCAGTTACACAGCGCTTGCCCGACATGCATGAGTACGCATATTCAAACCCCAGCAACCACATACATAAGTGTCAGATCAACGAAAGCCAGGTGAAAAACTCAATAAACATTGATTCTCTCTCTCTCTCTATCTCACTGTCCCTTTCTCTTAAAAAAAAAAAAAAAAAAGGAAAGTAAGGTGGGGATGTAGCTCAGTAGTAGAGCATGTGCATATGTTCAATCCTCAGTGCATGTGCATACACACACACATGCACACATACATGGTGCTGTGTGTACAAATAATAAGTGAGGATGAGGAGTTGTTGAGAATGTAGAAGAAATCTGAGCCCTTGTATGCTGCTGGTGGGCATGTAGGAAATGTTAAATAACACAGCCACTGAGGACAAGTCTGGCAGTTCTTCAGTAGGTTAAATGGTTAACATATGACTTAGCAAGTACAGTCTTAGGTACATGTTCAAACAAATACCTGTACAGAAATGTTCACAGCAGCATTACCTACAACAGCCAAAAGGGAGAGACAACCCAATGTTCATCAATGGCATAACTTACACAACAGAATGTTTTCAGCCATGGAAAGAATGAAGTACTGACACATGCTATGACATGGTAACTTGGAACTTTATGCTAAGCTGAAGTTAGACACAAAAAAGACACATGTTACATTATTCTATTTATGACATATACAGAAATATCAAATCCAGAGACAGAAAATAGATTAGTGGTTTTCAGGTATGTGGGAGGGGGAAAGGGGAGTGGCTGCTTATTATGTAGGAGGTTTCCTCTGGGTGGGAAGGGGTGAACAGCTGTGGAACTAGGTAGTAGTGATGGATGCAAGATACTGTGAATGTACTTAATGCCACTGACTTGCAAGACTTAACAACGACTGAGTGGTAAATTTTGTTAAATGTGTTTCTCCACAACAGTTAAAAAAAAGTTGCCAGATATTCGGCATAACTTATACCCAATGACTACAAAAGATAGATCTCTTAAGTAACTAACTTATTCTGGAATATTTAATGAGAAGTTATGCTGCTTAAATTCAGAAGATTCATAAAGGAGTTTTATGGGAATTTATTATGGCCCTTCTTCAAAAAAATATTTCTTAAAAACAAACAAGCAGACTGAAGCAGTGGCTCAGTGGTTATAGCACTTGCCTGGCATGCATGAGTACGCAGGTTCAAACCCCAACACCACTTACACAACAAAGTGTCAGAGCAATGAAAGTCACATGAAAAACTAAATAAAATTGTTTCTGTCTTTCTCTCCCTCTCTCTCACTGGACCTCTGTCTTTAAAAAACAAAAACAAACAAACAAACAAACAAAAAAACCAAGCAACTGATGAGGGTAAGAGGCAGGATATCAAGCAGCTTCCTTTACCACTAGGAAAAACAGAACCTCTGGTGACTCAGAAGGAACCTGATACATCATCCTCTATGAACCAATTCAAAAGCCCAAAGGAGGCTGTCCGTTTGAGAGAAGCAGCTGCCCTGTTTAACCACAATGTTGTTGCCCAGTTAGCTCAAAGCACCAAGCACACTTCTAGGATGTAACTTCAAATATATTGAAATTTCACAAAAACAAAACCTAAGGTATAATAATATGTTTTGGGTTTCATGTGTTATAACTTTTTTCAGTTAAATGAACCTCTTTTGAGATGAGAATTCAGAATAGTTTTGAAAACATTACCCTAAAAAATAGGGTATCCTCTTTTTTTTCATAAACCCCTCCAAAGGTAGAGCTGACTTTTAAAATTTTTTTTTTCTTTTTTTGGTTAAAGAAAGAGAAGGGGACTGGAGCACTGGCTCAGCGGTTACAGCGTTTGCTGGCATGCATGAGGATATGGGTTCAAACCCCAGCACCATGTATACAATGAAAGTCACATGAAAACTAAATAAAACTGATTCGATTCCTTCTTTCTCTCTCATTGTCCCTCTCCCTCTTTAAAAAAAAAAAAGAAAAGAAAAAAAGGGAGCGAGAAAGAGAAAATCAATTTTATTTATTTTTTCATCTGATCTTTGTTTCTCTGATACTTAGTTGTGTATATTACGCTGGGGTTTGAAACCGGGTGCTTGCGCATGCCAGGGAAGCACTCCAACCACTAAGCCACCACTCCAGCCCCTAGAGATATCATTTTAAGGAGGAGTATACAGGAACCATGATATTGGCTTTCTGGGAACTCAGGAAACTACTCCCAGGAAGAGAGGGGTATCTGGCGAAAGCCTCTGGCTGGGTCACCACTAATTAATGAACTTGGGGTATGTTGTGAGCTGTTTTATTAGCAGCTTAGTTCTGTCTTTCCTAGTTAACATTTCCACAGATTTAGTTTAGCTCTGGCAGGGGTTATTATTAATTAAGTAAAATGCGGACTTACAGTGACCCTCAATGAACATTTACCCTGGTGTGTGCTCTGGGGAAGCATGGGCCAAGAAGATAGAGTGTGGGTGCAGAAGTCATGGCCTGTCCTAACCCCAACGCTTTCCTGATCTAAGAGAACACGCATGTTTTACGGATAGAAAATGAGGAATTCCAAAACATCCTTGGAGGCCTTCTTTAGTTTATCCTCAGGACAAAGGTCACCTATTTTGTGTTCAGACTCTGAGAGATGGATGTGAAATTTGGGTGATGAGGGACTGCCAGGCCTCCCAAACGTAACTAGCCATAGCTCACATGGAAACCCTGTTCGAATGTTTTCTCCAAGAAGGTTCTTCAGTTCATACTGTAACATTCTGGTTATAGGAAGCAGCTTTTTACTTCAAAGACTGACTGATGTTTATTAAATCTCATGAATTTTTTCATAATAATATGAAATCTACCTCTTTGTAGATCACTGAAACACAGCACGTGATGTAGGAGCACCATGGATTTCAGAGCCCCATAGGCTGGGCCTTCAGTGTTGGCACTACTGCCTACTAGTCCTTGGAAACACCATTTTAACTCATATCAGCCTCACTTTTCTCCCATGCAAATGGAAAAAAATAACTAATTATGAGCATTTAATAAGACAACCTCTGTAAAGTGTACACAGCTCCTATGGCCAGAGAGCAACACACTGTCCTTATCTCCCCTCTGCCCAATACAGTGTCAATTTCATTTGCTAAAACACAAGACAAGTGTGAAACACAAGACTGCTCCCCCTATCCCCAGAGAGACCTCTGAGTACTAAAGACAGCCACGCTGTTTCCCCAATTCCTCTAACTACAGTCAACAGCCTCAAATTTCAAGAGATCCTGCTATCTGGCCAGAGATGAAGACTGGATGGCTCTGGGAGACACAGGGTCTCTATGGCATGCACTGCAATGACCTGTACTTATACAACTGATTTTCTTTTAGGCTCATCAGGATTGGGTTTAGCTTTCTTTTTGTGTATGTGTGGGAATGGAGACTGAACCCAGGAATGCTCTACCACTGAGCTACATAGCCAGCCCTTTCTCTTCTTCTATTTTGAGAAAGGGTCTTGCTAAATTGCCCACGCTGGTCACTAACTTGCAATCCTTCTGCCTCAGTCTCCCAAATCACTGGGATTACAGGTATGTACCACTGTACCCATCAAGGATGAGGGCTTAATCTTGACTAAAGGCTGAACAGAAAGTCTGGTACATTCCTCAGATACTTAGCAGAGGTTTGCTGAACAACAGGCTGGTATTAGAAAATTCCAAGGGAAGGTAGAAAAAATTCAGAAATGAAGTCCAGAGAATCTGAAAGCTTCAGTAAAGGTAGAGGCTGGATTACTTAAAGACCATGACATACTATCAATTCAATACAGAGCAAGAAGTCTGGGACCAATACATTGACGATGAAACCCTATGTTCTGGAAGCATCATTATTCTCTTGGTACTCCCAACTTAAAGGAGGCTCATCAGCTCACCTTACCCAGCAGGACACCTGATGTAATCAAGTCAACATGGAGGGGCTGGAGCAGTGGTTCAGTGGTTGGAGCACTTGCCTGGCATGCTTGAGGAACTGGGTTCAAACCCCAGCACCACATACACAATGAAGTGTTGGAGAAACAAAGCCCAGGTTAAAAAATAAATAAAACTGATTCTCTCTCCCTCTCTCTTTAAAACCAAACTAACAAAAAACAACGTGGAGACAGGATGAGTGGTCTTCCTTGTAATGCCACTTCCCATATCTGAAATTGTAGGTAATGTATTCAGGCATTTAGGCTATCCAAGTACAGGCAGCCTGGATGTGAAACGCCCCATGGTTTTGCTGGAGCTCAGGGAGGAAATGATCTCAGGAAAGAGATGCTCAATATAGCATGCTCATGTTATGATGAACCTATTTTACTGCTTATAGCAGGAACTGAAGTATTCTCTTAAACCTCCCTGTGTATTAGTTTTTCCACCTACCAGGTACCATTTTGGCAGAGAGAAAATGCAAAATATCTAAAAAAGTTACCACACCTATGGTGCCACCATCTCATACTTCTTTCCAGAGCCCCAAATTCAATCATTTACTTAGCTTTCCTTTAGTGCAACAAATGATTAAGAGAAACCATAAAACATTTTACTTTGAACCAAATCTAACAAGATACCCATCACTGGAAGAACATGACTAACAGAGCTATTACCAGGGCCCAGAGGGAAGCTAGTACTATGCTGTGGTGGTCCTGAGTATGGCACTTTGCTCCTGACTTCAAACATTGTTTTTCTGGTTGTGTTGTACATTTGAGTTGGTTACAAGCTTTTCTTGCTGTTTTTTGGTACAAAACACAGGTTGCAGCAAAATACAGTTGAAGACTATAAGGAATATAGTTCACAGCATAACTGGAATGTCTATGTAGGACAATAAATGGGTGTCTGCAATGATAAATCTGAGTCATTAAAAAAAAATAAGGTTAGATTACCCAGGAAAAGGCATAATTTCTAAAGGCCTGGAAATAATATTACGTTTCAGTAATAATTTTGGAAGTTCCTGAAGACAAAGGTCATGCTCTGGATTCCATGCTATTATTCCTCTTTGTACTTAATTACCTCTCAAGTTGTCACATTTAGTGTTAAGTATACATTTTGTGATTGATTTACAGCAAAAGAAAAAAATTTCACAAACTGAAATGCTTAAAATAAAGTCAGCATTACAAAGATGCATCTACTGAGAGCAGCCTCATAGAAAGCACAAACCCAAGAAATCACTGTGTGACTCTACATCAAGAACAAGAGCAGTATCGAGCCCTACTTGGCAGCTGAAGGCCTAACATCCAGACAACAATATTATAGTCTTTGTTTTTTTTACAACTACTTTTCTCTCAAGAGTGCAGATGAAAGGCATAATACATTATAACAAATAGGACTACAAAAACCCATTCATCTGCAATCCATCAAAATGTCTCTTACATATATCTGCTGCTCTTTTCCCTCTCTCTTTTCTGGACAAACCATCATAGATCCTGATGAAACATGAAGACATGTCATCTTTCTTTGCTGTCAGTTCCTCTTTAGTATTATGGGACATCGATTGTATCAGTATGACCATGCTGTCTTCAAGTTGCTCTTAAATCATTCTATCATATGCAGTTCTCCCTAACTTAGAGTCTACAGGCCACGATCCATACCTCACACCATATACAGAAATGAGCTTAAAATGGAATACAGACCCAAATATATAAAACTTCCAGGAGAAAATCTTTGTGATCTTGGGTTAGTCAGATATTTCTCATATCTGATATTAAAAGACTGGATGGCCCATAAAATACAATTTTATAAATTGGATGTTATTAAAAATTAGAACTTTTATGCTTCAAAAGATACTGTTAGAAGAGTAACAAGAAGTCACAGACTGTGAGGAAATATTTGCAAATCATGTATTTCATAAAGGACTTAAAACCAGAATATTTAAATAAACCTCAAAATTCAGGAAAACAAACAATATGGAATAACAAAATAAGCAAAAGATCTGAACAACTCACCAAATAAGACATACAGGGGCAAATAAGAAAATGGAAACATGTTCAACTTAGTTACTAAACAGCTGTAAATTTAAAACTATCATGAGATTCCACTTCACACATTTTCAAGTGGTATTAGCACCTTTATAAAGAGCATCCCATATTGGGTGTGGTAGTATATGACTATAGCATTGACTATTTGGGAGGCTTGGCTTACTTGAGCCTACATATATTTAAAAAAATAAGAAAGAAAGAAAGAAAGAAAGAAAAAAGAAAAAAAAAAAAGGGGAGATCCTAGGCAGCTCTCTTTTTTTTCTACCAAGTGAAGATACAACAAAATAGCAGCCTGTAGCAGATCTGTCTTGGGACAGGTCTCACAAGAACTCAACCATCTGGCACCCAGAACTATAAGAAGGAAATTTCTTTTGTTGAAAAGCCACCTACTTGGGGCTGGAGCAGTAGCTCAGCGGTCATGGTGCTTGGCTGGCATGTGCAAAGACATGGGTTCGAACCCTAACACCAGATACACAACAAAGTGTCGGAGCAATGAAGGCCACATGAGAAACTAAATAAAACTGATTCTCTCTCTCACCGTCCCTCTCTCTCCTTAAAAAAAAAAAAAAAAAAAGCCAACTAGTACTATAACAAAGTCAATATTACTTTGTTATAGCAGTTTAAAATCATGTAAAGACCTGCACATGACAGTTCATCGGAGTTTTACTTACAGTAAACAATAATTGGAAGCAACCCAAATGTCCACCCACAGTTGAAAAACAAACTGAAGTACGTCTATAACATGGACCACTATTCAGGGGGAAAAATGAAATGAACTACTAATATGTACCTAAAAATAATTATGATAAGTGAGAGGAACCAGAACCCTCCCAAGTTATACATATAATGCTTTCCACATACATAAAATTATTAAAAGGACAAATAATAGCAACTTGGGAGGATGAGGCAGAAGGACTATAAGTTCTAAGCCAGTCTGGGCAACTTAGAAGACCCTATCTCAAAATCAAAGGGCTGAGTGCGGGAGCCGGAGTGGTGGCTCAGCAGTTCCTATGCTTGCCTGGCATGTGCAAGGATGCGGGTTTGAACCCCCAGCACCATGCACACAATGAAGTGTTAGAAAAACGAAAGCCACATGAAAAACTAAATAAAACTGATTCTTTCTCTCACTTAAAAAAAAAAAAAGGCTCAGTGGTAGAGCGATCCTGGGTTTAATCCCCAGTACTTCAGGAAAAAAAAGTACAAATAATATATAGTGAAAGCAAATCCATGATTGCACGGGTATGAGGAGCAAGAGGCAAGGTCAAGGGAATAAAAGGGGCATGAGGAAACTTCTGTAGTGTAAGTTTAAGTTCATCATCTGTGGTGATAAGTCTCACAGGTGCATAACTGTCAGAAATTATCAAATTATAAACTTCAAATATATGCTGTTTATTATGTCAAGTATGCCTCAATAGATCTTGTTTTTTTTTTTTTAAGGCATTCCAGGGCCACAAAGGCATTTAGCTACCACATAAACTCTCTCAGTATCCTCAAGCTTTTTACTTATTTTCAGTTTTGTAACTGAATATAACACACATTTAAATCCTGGTAGGAACAAATATAGTCCTCTGATAAAAAGGCTATGCCTGATGGAAGACATCCTGGGTGGGCACTGAGGCAAGGGTTACCTCTTGGGTGTTCTAGGACTCAAGCTACATATTAGGTAATTTGCTCTGACATCCTGCAGATGCAAACACATCCAGATTGAATGATATAGAATGGTTCCCTAGACTGTCAATTATTTTCACCCTCATATTGCTTAGTCTCTCCAGATTCCCTCTTGTGAGGCAGTTTTTTTTTTTTAAAGCTTATAAGGGGGCAAGAGGTAGCTCAATGGTAGAGCGTTGCTTGGCAAACACAAAGACTCGGGTTCGATCCCCAGTACCACATATACAACTAAGTTGAGGAAAACTAAAATAAATAAATAAATATACAAACAAACAAACTAACTTGGCTCTTTCTCTCTTAAAAAAAAAAAAAGAGAAAGAAAAAGCTATGTAAGGCTGTGTCAAATTAGCGTCACGTTGTTAGCTTCTCTAATTATTTACATAAGAGACAATGGTCACTGGGGGAAGATTGGATCTTTCTAAAAATGGCCACAGCAAAATATGTCCGGCCCCACATTCTCTTCAGAAAACACTATTATTCACCATCAAGAGGTAGCCTTTATATACTTCCCCTTATAACTACGGAGGTGCTTGTGATTGCCTGACAGGGTGTGGCAGAAGAGACAGGCATAGCTTACAAGACTACAAGTTCACAAAAGACAATAAGGCTTTTGGCTGTCTCTAAGGACACTTGCCCTTGGAATGCAGCTCCATGTGAGAGGGGGCTATGTGTAGGTTTTCCAATTACAGACCCAGGGAAAGACTCTGCAAACAGTTACCATCAACTACCAGACATCATAGAGGGAGCCAGATGATTTCAGCCCTCCAGAAGCAATGAACTGTCTCAGATGAAGCTGAATGAAGGAGATGAGATATCCCCAAAACAACCCACCCAAACTGGAGATTCATAAGCTAACTAGATGATGTCATTATCTCAAGCCAATAAGTTTTGGGTGGTACTTGCAGATGAGCAGACTAGCCTCCTTTCTCTTGATCTAAAGAGCCCATTCAGAAAGGAAACTAGTTTCTATTTCCCTCCCCTGTCAGTGTCTAATGGATAATTACCCTTTCCATAATTATTTATCAGGAGACAGCAGTAGGTCATCTTTATAAATAACCTGCTTCTATAAATTGGGAGTTCACCCTAAATTGCCAAGGATGACCTCAGGGTACACTCATTTATGAAAATCCAGAGCAATCATGAATATAATGAAATCAACCTGTCAAACTTCAACTCCTCTCCAGATGCCACATTGTTATGTTGGCATCCCATTCAAAGAGGATGAAGCACAAGAAAAAGTGAATTCTCATGATGTAAGAAAGTAAAGGACTATGCACATTATTTGCAATGAAATATAAAAAAGGATTATTTGACCCAGAAAATGAAATGATTGTTTTTAGCAAAATAATTAAGCAGCTCTTGAAAAATATTACTTATCTGATTTCTATTTCTCAGCATTACTCATAACACAAATACCTACTTATGGAAACTTACTGAAGAGTCAGGGACACTGCTGGGGAGGTGGGCTAGCCCACTAAACGGAGCCTGGGGCTGGGAGCCTGGAGACCCAGTTAAGTGGTCTTGGGCAAGCATGGCTGGCACCTCTCTGATCTGCAGGTCCCTTACTAGTAAAATAAATACCACAACCTTTATGATTTCTAGGGGCTGCCTCAAGTCTGACTTCCTCCAACTTCTGAGAATGGAATTGTGGGTGCTCATTCAGTACATTACATTTTATCTAAGGAAATGCACTCTGAAACAATTATTTTAAAGTTAACCAAAAGCACTGGCAAACCAAACCATGTTACTATATTTAGCAGGTTTTCTCTGTTATCAGTGGAAGTTACATGGAGACAAATGCCAAGAAAATGGAAAGAACTTTGTGCTTAGGAGAAAGACAGGTGCCTACGACTCCTCAAACCCCTTCCTTCCTCTGCAGCTTCCATGAGCCCAGACTCTTGTTAAAGCCACAGTATTTATACTCCTGCTGTGTCCAGACTAGGCTTCTGCCATGCAGCCAGAAGGGCACCATTACTGAACTGCTTTCCAAATGTAAAGGCCCTGATGTACAGATGGGGGAAAGTGAAAACTGGCTCTTTAGTACTTGTATATGTAATCTCTATTCCTTTACCTGTGCTGAGAAATCTAGCTTGTGCCTAAAGGGGAAGAAAATTTGACTGAGTAGTCTCATCTTCTGCACCCTCAAAACACTGATCAAACCAATTTATGTTGATGGTACTAATTAGTAAAAAAATATATATATAGCCCTGACATTTCCAGAAATAGATGTTAAAAGTAGCTGTCAAAATCATATTTAAACAGAATGCAGTAAGTACATTTGCTTCTGGGAAAACTTTGTTTCCCAGCTGCTATGTTTGGCAATAAAAGGATTCCCCTGAAAACAGGAAACAGCTCTTTCACTCCACCGTGACCGAGCAGCCATCATCTAACCTCTGCTGTGTATAAAGAACACAAGCTGGGGAAGAGCCCTCAGAGTTGAGCTTTGTATTCCCTGGGGGTGCTTGTAGAAATATGAAGTTCTTACCCAACTGCTGTGAGCTTTCTGGATAAAGATATCTTGTCATCTGAATAGAGAATGATTGGACTTAAGCAGTTTTTATCACTGTACACTTCACAAAAAAAATGGGTGGGACTACAAAGCTGGCCTTTCTTTCTCCCCTTTGTTCAAGTATTTTTAACCCCTGGAACACAGTGATATTTACAAACAATAAGATCTTTCTGTATACTTGGTTTCCTTGCAAAGTGACAATGTAAAATGAAAAGATTTAGACTTTCAACCTAGATTTGATTCTGATCAAAACTCTTATCTACTGCCTGCACTTTCTTTCTTTCTTTTTTTTTTTTTTTCAACTCTGGCAAGTCATTCTTGTGACTTAAGATTCCAGTTATAGAAGAGGAAATTAAACCAACCTTTCCTTTGACTATTAGGAATTCTTAATACATGATTTTAACTGCATTCTGTGTACCAGCAGAATTCCCAGCTTTCCCTAACCTTTCTCATTCCACCTTCCGCCACTGTAATCCTAACTAATCATGAAGAGAGGAGGCTAGGAAGGTAGAAAGGGGAGAATGCAAAGAATCAAGGGAGGAGTGACATTCTGTACCGATTTTCCAAGAGACACTCCAGTCCTCTTTAAAAGAGGTTTGGAGGGTGGTGGTGGAGGGGGGACTAGAGCAGTGGCTCAATGGTTACAGCGCTTGCCTGGCATGCATGAGGATGCGCGTTCGAACTTCAGCACCATGTACACAATGAAAGCCAAATGAAAAACTAAATAAAATTGATTCTTTTTTTTCTCTCTCACTGTCCCTCTCCCTCTAAAAAGAGGTGGGGGATAGGGGAACACATTGGACCAGTGAGGGGAAGAGAAGGTGTCTCTATTCCTTTGTCTCTTCCAGCACTCAGTGACCAGAAGAGTAGGAATAACTTGAGATTTGGGAACAATCTCTTTAGGTTAGGGGAGTTACCTGTATACACTGAACCTACTCAACTGACAAGTTTCAAAATGCTGGGAATGGGGGACTAGAGTGGTGGTTCAGTTGTTACGGCACTTGCCTGGCATATGCAAGGATCTGGGTTCTAACCCCAGCATCACATATACAACTAAGTGTCAGAGAAACAAAGACCAGATAAAAAAACAATAAATAAAATTGATTCTCTCTTTCTCTCTCTTAAAAAAAAAAAAGTGCTGGGAGTGAGCAGTAGCCTAAAGGAGTGTGGCTAACACCAAGAGCAATCTCATGCCTGGGTTCAAGAGGTAGCAAGCATCATTCTGAACAGTTCAATTTATGAAGAGAACTTCCTCTTCTATTTGTCTACAGTCTATTATCACAAAGGAAGCTATGAAGGACTGAGCTATTTTTATCTGTCTAGTAGTTCTCACTTGAATGCCTCTTCAGACCAGGGGGACACAAACTTTTGGGAGAATAAAGGTACATGTCCACCTTTGATTTTGTTTAGTCAGAGTAGGGAGAAAAAAAAAATGAATCCCCAGATGAAGCATGGTAGGAAACTTCTGGCTATAGTGGAACAAAGAGGTAAACAAATCTTTTCTCTAAAAAAAAACCAAACACATAACTGGACAAAATTGTCAAAAATAACCACATTAGGGCAGTGAAACCCAAAGGCAAACAACAAATCAAGAAGCATTGTTTACGAAAAGGGGCTAAAATGTGGCCCTCTTGTCTGAAGCTGCTTTTATCTATTTAATTTTTAAAAACCATAAAAAGTATAGACATAATACTAAAACTTTTGGGGTTGTAAAACAAACAAATGTACTATATATGATGATAATAGCATAGAGGAAAGAGGAAATGTATTATTAGAGCAAATTTTACCAAATTAAGTCAGAAGAAACAAGTATACTGAGATGAGATTTATATTGTAATCCACAGTGTTATTACTGAGAAAATAAAAGTAGTTAACAGCCACCTAAAAGAAATGCACTAAAAAAAATACATGGTTATGCTAAATGTAATCAAAAGAAAGCTAGAGCAGCTATCTTATAACATCAAAGTTGATTTCAGAGCAAAGAGTACTATCGTATCAGGGATAAAGAAGGTCATTTCATAATGAAAGAGGTAAATTTCCTTTTTTCTTTTTTTGGTACCAGGGTTTGAACCCAGGGGTGCTTAATCACTGAGCAACATCCCCAGCCCTTTTTATTTTTTATTTTGAGACAGCTAAGTTGCTGAAGCTGGCTTCAAACTTGCAATCCTCCTGCCCCACTGGAATTATAGGTGCGTACCACAGAGGTAAATTTCTTAGAGGCCCTAATCCTAAACTTTCAAGCACTCAGTAACATTTTCAAAATACACAAACCAAAAACTGTTAAAATTGCAGAGAAACAGAGATACTCACAGTTATAGTCAACATATTTTAATATCCCTTTCTCCACAACTGATAGAATGAGTAGACAAAAAATAGTAAAAGACAGGAAGATGTGAATACGAATTGAAAATAGCTGATATTTGTATAACATTTTTTTCAGTAACAGTGGAATACGCATTATTTCAAAGTGCATACGGAACATTACCAAGATAGAACCTCTTCACCAAGACAGACCCTATTCTTAGTCCCAAAATGAGTCTCAAGAAATTTAAAAGTCATAGAGAGTATGTTCTCTGAGCACAATGGAATTAAATTAAAAATCAGTAACAGAAAGATATCGAGGAAATCCTCAAGTACTTGGAAATGAAATAACATTCTTCTAAACAGTCCTTGAGTCAAAAAATAAAAAAGAAATCAAGTGGAAAATTAGGGAATATTCTGAACTAAAATTTGTGGAATGCCAACACAATAGTACCTAAAAAAATTTGTAGCAGACAAAAAGAAAAGCTTCAAACCAAGATAAGAAATTTCACCTTAAGAAACTAAAGAGAAAAAAAAAAGTAAATAAGCAGAAAGAAGAAAATAATAAAGATTAGAGCAGGAATCAATGAAATAAAAATCATTTGAGAGCATAAAACCAAATATTGATGCTTTTTGTTGTTTTTTTAAAGAGAGAGGGTCAGTGACAAAGAGAGACAGAGAAGTAGAATCAGTTTTATTTCATTTTCCATGTGACTTTGGTTGCTCGGACACTTCATTGTGTATGTAGTGTTAGGGTTTGAACCTGCATTCCTGCGTAAGCAAGGCAAATGCCAAAACCACTGAGCCACTGCTCCAGCCCCCAAATATTATCTTTAAGAAGGCAAATTTTACAAAGCCGTGGACAGATTAATTTGGGAAAAAAAGAATATATAAATTATAATCTCAGGAATGAGATAAGACACAACACCACAGATCTCACAGATGAGAATACTATGAATAAAATCCAGGGTTTGAGACCCAGTACTATAAAACAAAAGAAAACAAAACAGAACAGAACTGTCTTTAATCACACAGATGACACAATGTGAGGTGTCACCTCATGTTCACTAGCAGAGCTAGAATCAAAGATAAATTAGTGTAGCTTCTTGGGAAAACAGTTTAGCAAATCCTGTAAGAGTTAAACATTGTTACCATATGATCCAGTAATTTTACTTCTAGGCATATATACATAAGAGAAAGGAAAACATTCATACAAAAGTGTACATACTAATGGTCATTGTAGCATTATTCTTTATTTTTTTGGTAGAGAGAAAGAAATCAATTTTATTTATTTATTTATTTTTTTTTGTTTTTCTGACACTTTATTGAGCATGTGGTGCTAGGGTTCAAACCCAGTCTACAACTAAGCCACTGCTCCAGTCCCTGTAGCATTATTCTTAAGAGTCAAAAGTGGAAAACAGTTCAAATGATATCAACCAGTGAATAAAATGGGATAGAGAGCTATACAATGAAATATCACTCAACCATAAAAAGGAATGAAGTACTGTTACAACCTATGACTTTTTTTTTTTTTTTTTTTTAAGACAGAGGGACAGTGAGAGAGAGAGAGAAAGACAGAAGCAATTTTATTTGGTTTTTCACATGGCTTTCGTTGCTCAGACACTTCGTTGTGTACTTGGTGCTGAGGTTTGAACCCATGTACTCCCGCATGCTAGGCAAGCACCGTAACTACCAGGCCACTGCTCCAGTCCCCCCCCACCCCCCGCCACCTATGCCTTTTGATGGAAGAATCATGAAAACATGCTAAGTGAAAAAAGGCAGTCACAAAAGACCACAAAAGTGGGCCAGGGATACAGCTCAGTGGTAGAGGGATTCAATCCCCAAGATTACATACTACCTTTTCACAAGTATCTGTGATAGACCCACATAAATGTCAATACCTCCATCTCTGGAACCTAAGAGTATGTTTATTTGAAATGGCAAAAAAATCTTTGCAAATGTGATTAAAAATTTTCAAGACAGGGAAAAGATCCCGGATTGCCCAAAGGGACCCAATTTAATTACATGAGTCATTGTAAGCAGATAACCTGTGATCACAGTGATATAATAATGTAAGAACTGAATCAGTTACTGCTAGCCTTGAAGAAGCAAGAAGAGAACATGAGTCAAGGAATGTAGGAAAAGGCAAGAGAACAGATTCTCCTTTAAAACCTTCAGGAAAACAAAAAAACAAAAAAACAAAAAAAACAGCTCTACTGACACCCTGACTTTAGTTCAGTAAGACCTGTGGTTAAGACTTCGAACCCACAGAACTTTAAGATAATAAATTTGTATTGTTTTAGTCACTAAGTCTGTGGTCATTTGTCACAACAACATTAGAAAACTAATCCAGTACACTGTAAATTATTTTTCATAGAAAAGGAAATGAAGTCTAATGTACTGTCTAGAATAAATGGAGAAGTTTAAAAGATCAGAAACATGTGACATAAAAACCTCAAAACCAAGATAATTGAGGCAAAAACATTACTGACCAAACAAGTATTTTTTTCCTTGACTTTTCCTAAAGTCCCTGACTTTGGTAAGTATGGTTAAAAGATTTTTCACAAAATGAATACAACATGTATTTCTCAGATTAAGGTGTAGAATATTATCAGAATCCCAGAAAGCATTTCTTGATTCCCTAAAGGTAATCATTATAATGACATCATTTCTGTTTTTCTCTTTTTTCAGACAGGTTCTTGCTATGTTGATCAAGGTGGGCTTGATCAATTCTCCTGCCTTTGCCTTCCAAGTATCTGGACTACAGGTGTGTACCACCACACCTGGCTGACAAATTTTAACAGATCAATCCTGACATCTTTGGGCTTCATTTAAATTATGTCATACTATTTGTACTCTGGTACTTTGGACTGCTTCTGCTCAATGGTACCTGTTCCAGATTAATTGATGCTACAAGATGCTGTAATAGTTTGTTCTTTTTTTTGTTTCCATCAAGTATGATACTACCACAATTTACTTATCCATTTACCTCTTGATGAATATTTGGGCTGCTCCCTGCTCGATGACTCCGATCAAGACTATGAACAATCTCATATATGTTGTTTTAGTTAGCTTTTTGCTGTTGTGACTAAAAAGAAAAGTTTTTTGGGGGGAGCTCATAGTTTCAGAAGTCTTAGTCCATGGAAGGCTAGCTCCATTCCTTGGGGCTCAAGATGAGGGAGGACATCATGGCAGAACAGGGTGGTGGAGGGAAGAGGTTCAAGACATGACTCCATGAAGCAGAGAGAGACTCCACTTACCAGATACAAAATATATATCCCAAAGGAATGCCTCCCCCAATGATCGACCTCTTCCAGCTACACCTGAGAGGCACCCCTGGTTAGTTAATTGATTGAATTAAGGATCTCACAACCCAATCATTTCACCTCTCAGCCTTTTTTTGCATTGCCTCATATTGAGCTTTTGAGGAACACCTTTCATCCAAAAGGTAACATATATCTTTAAGTAAATGTACATTTCTGATAGGTAAACACCTGAAAATGGAATTGCTTGCTCACAGTGCATCTAACTTAAATAGGTACCGCCAGTTTTCCACACTGGCTAGTGCATTTTACTATCCTCATCTGAAGTTTGGAAATATTCTTGTTCCTCTCCTTCTGTGTCAATACTTGGTATTATTAGCCTTTTTTTTTTTTTTAAGAGAGAAGGACAGTGAGAGAGAGAGACAGAGAGAATAAATTTTTATTGAATTTTTTTTTCACATGGATTTTGTTGCTCTGACACTTAGTTGTATACGTGGGTGCTGGGGTTTGAACTTGTGTACTTGTGCATGCCAGGCAAGCACCATAACTGCCGAGCCGCCGCTCCAGTCCCTATTATTAGCTTTTTAAATTAGACATTCTGTACTGGTTAGTAGTAGTAGTACTGTTGATGCTGTAATAGTTTTTCATTGTGGTTTTAAATTTATATTTCCCCAATGACTAATGATGTTAAGTACTTTTCAGCTGTTTATTGATTGACCTGTGGATATCCTTGTTTAAATGAAGTGCCTGTGAAGTATTCTTATTGAGTAATAAAAAGCCTCCAACTTTGTTTCCACAGCTGCCTTTATTATATGGCTCTGTGTATTTCCATAAAAATTTAAAATTAACTCATCAATTTCAGTTAAAAAAGAAAACATGATATTCTGATTGGGATTATATTTATCTGTACTTCCAATTAATGAATTTGGCATATCATGCCATTTACTCAGGTCTACCTTAACTTTGTATGATGATAGTTTATGGTTTTCTTTGTTCTATAAACTTTTTATTAGCATTATTCTTATGTACTTGATTTTTTAAAAGTGCTAATGAAGGCCTGGAGTGGTAGCTCATTGGTTACGGTGCTTGCCTGGCATGCACAAGGGCATTAGTTTGAGCCCCAGCACCACGTGCACAATGAAGCTTTGGAGCAATAAAAGCCACATGAAAAACTAAATAAAATTGATTCCCTCTTTCGCTCTCTCTCTCTCTCTCTCTCATTGTCCCTGTCCCTTAAAAAAAAATAAAGTGCTAATGAAAATTTGTTCTTTCAATTTTTTTCAATTATTTGCTATTAAATCTGATATTTTACCTACAGCTTTGTTAGGACTTTCTACATAATGATGTCTGAAAATAGATTTCTTTCTTTCTTTCCAATCATTGTATCTTTTATTTCTCTTCCTGCCCTATTGCTCTGCTATGACTTTCAATGATATTGAATAAATATAATGACAACAGTCTTGTCTCTTTCCTCATCTCTGGAAAAAAGTTGTCAATATTCATCAGCCTTTTATGCATACTTATAATGCACCAGTGAAAAAAACTAGATATGTAAACAATTAAAAGAAAGACCTTAAGTGTAGAGGAACAGTAACAGGGGGGATGGAAGATGGAAGGGAAAGAGGAAGTACTAGGGAATGAATGGGAACAAAGTAAGTTATGCTCATATATGAATGTCACAATGAACCCACAATTATTTATAATTATACTGCACTAATAAAAACATTTAAAAAATGAACATATGTTAAATTTTATCAAATGCTTTTTCTGCATCTTATTGAAATAGATCATGTCCCTCTCTTCATTTTGAGAACTCACTTTGAAGGATTTTAATTCAATTAAATTTTCTGAGATTGCTAGAAGGCTGGGACTATGATCAATTTTGACAAATATTCTGTGTTAAATGGGAAGGAATGTGTAATCTGCAGTGTTTTATAGCTGTCAGTCAGAATAAATAAGGGAGGTTGAGGCAGGAGGACTGCAAGTTCAAAGCCAGCCTCAGCAACTTAGTAAGACCCTGTCTCAAAATAAAAAATAAATAGGGCTAGGGATATGGGTCAGCAGTTAAGCACTCCTGGGTTCCTGGGTGGTTGTGGTTATTGTTCTGATCTTTTCATATTATGAAATGTCAATTTTTATCTCTGGTAATGTTTCCTTTCTTTGTTCTTGTTTTGGGAATTGAACCCAGGGGTACTCTACCACTAAGCTACATCCCCAGCCCTTTTTACTTTTTATTTTCAGATAGGGTCTTATTAAGTTGCCTCAATCTTATGATCCTTCTGACTCAGTTTCTTCTTTTTAACAGAGAGAGGGAGAGAGGGAGAGAGGGAGAGGGGGAGAGGGAGAGAGAGAGAGAGAGAGACAGAGAGACAGAGAGACAGAGACAGAGACAGGTAGACAGAACCAATTTTATTTAGTTTTTCATCTGGTTTTCATTGCTCCGACACTTAGTTGTGTATGTGGTGCTGGGGTCTGAACCCAGGACTTCACACATGCCAGGCAAGTGCCAGAACTGCTGAGCCACTGCTCTAGCCCCCTGACTCAGCTTCTTGAGTTGTTGGGATTACAGGCATGGGCCACCACAGCTGGCTCTAGTGATACTTCTGTGAAGTATTTCTTCTCTGAAATTAGTATAACTTACCCAGAGTTCTTTTGGTTTATGTTTGCACAATAAATCTTTTCCCATTCTTTTACTTGCAGTTTTTTTTTTTTTTAGAGAGAGAGAGAGAACCAATCTTATTTAGTTTTTCATCTGGTTGCTCCAACACTTACTTGGTGCTAGGGTTCGAACTTGGGTCGTCATGCATGACAGGCAAGTACCATAACTGCTGAGCCATCATTCCTGCCCCTGCATGCAGTTTTTCTGTTGCAAATGAGTCTCTTTATACAAAACATGGTTGATTTTGTTGTTTTTAATCTGAAAATCTTTTGGCTTTTACCTAAAATATTCAGCCCACTCACATGCAATTTTAATATATTTGGGCTTAAATCTACAATAGTCTTAGTTCTTTGACTCTCTTGTTAAGGTTTAGAAATGAGGTGCCCCCAAAAGCTCATGTATGAAACAATGCAAGAATCTTTAGAGGTGAAATGATTGGATTATGAGATGTGGCTTAGTCAGTGAATTAATCCATTGACAACAGATTAATTAGGTGATAACGATAGGCACGCAGGGTATGCCTGGAGGAGATACATGACTGGTGGGTGTCCCTTTGGGTTTATATTGGTCCTTGGTCCCTCTCCCTGCTTCCTTGTTACCATTTCTTGAGCTGCTTTTCTGCCATCATGCTCTGTCTCACCTTGGGCACAGAACTATGGAGTTGGCTATCTTAGTCTTCTGAAACCATAAGCCAAAATAAATTTATCCTCCTCTGTGTTTTTCTTATCACATCTTTTAGCCATAGTGATGAAAAAGCTGACAAAAAATTTTTTTCTTCCTTTTCCTGCCTTCTTTTGGAGTAGCCAAATATTACTAATATTCTCTTTCCTGCTATTAGCCTTTTTCCACTCTGTTATTCTTGTTTTAGTAGTTATCAATATGTATGTTAGCATCCACATTAAAAAAGTAGGATATATAATACTAATTTAAGCTAAAAATGTTAAACATAGGATCATTTCAACAGCCAATTAGTATCTTTAAAATGAGATATTTTACATTTTCCCCTCATCTGAGTCTTCAAATTTATCAATTTAACAAACACAGCACATCTCAACTTGAACAAGCCGCATTTTGGCAGTGGGTGGGGGTGTAGCTGGGAATTGAATCCAGAGCCTTGTGTATGCTAAGCACACATTCTACTACAGAGCCATATCCCCAAAAGTCCCCAGACAAGCTACATTTTAAGTTGTTAATAACCACATGCAGCTAATGGTGACAATCAGATAATGCAATCCTAGGGATTTATAGTGTGTCACCCTTAAATTATGGATATCTACAATAAAATAATTTCATACCTTTCTAGACAACTCAAGGATCTAACAACACATTAACTACATTTATTGTCTCCTCCCAACCTTTTCAGACACATTATTATTATTATTTAAAAAGAAAGGGAGAGAGTGAGAGGAGTGAGAGAGAGAGAAAGAGAGAATCAATTGTATTTTTTTCATCTGGGCTTTGCTTCTTCGATGCTTAGTGGTGCTGGGGTTTGAAATCAGGTGCTCAAGCATGCCAGGCAAACACTGTAACCGCTAAGCCACTGATCCAGCCCCTTGAGACATTTTTTAAAACAAAATTTTTTTTTTAGCTGTAGATGGACACAATACCTTTATTTTTTTATTTTTATGTGGTGCTGAAGATTGAACCCAGTGCCTTACACATGCGAGGCAAGCTCTTTACCACTGAGCTATGAGCCCAGTCCCCTTTTGAGACATTTTTTCTTACATTTTAAACTTATCTATATCTTTAAATAAGCCTTTCTTCTGGGGAAGGAGGTACCGGAAATTGAAGCCAGAGGCATCTAACCACTGAGCTACATCCCCAAACCTTTTTATTTTGAGACAGGGCTTGCTAAGTTGCTTAGGGCTTCACTAAATTGCTACAGCTGGCCTTGAACTTGCCATCCTCCTGACTCTGTCTCCTAAATTGCTGGGATTACAGGCATGCATCACTACACTCAGCTAAACAAGACATTTTGATTGTAAAGTCAATAATTATTTATATTGGCCCATATATCAACTTCTTTCATTGATTTTATTAAGTTTTGTTTTGCTACATGATTATTTTTCTTCCTATTAGAACTTTATTTTTCTGCCTGCTGGTCCAAGCTGGGCATCTATGACATGGCATTAGCCCTAGATAACT
This sequence comes from Aplodontia rufa, assembly GCA_004027875.1. Taxonomy (NCBI): domain Eukaryota; kingdom Metazoa; phylum Chordata; class Mammalia; order Rodentia; family Aplodontiidae; genus Aplodontia; species Aplodontia rufa. Next base: position 76,354 of record PVKS010005051.1, read on the forward strand.
AAGTATATATTCATTTGTTCTGGAATATTTGATAATGTTTCCCCCTCATTTGTAACTCTATATCATTTAATAAATAATAAATTTTAAAAAACAAACAAATGGGCCTGCTGGTGACAAAAGCTGCTTATGTTGCTCTATTGATAAAACAGCTGCCAATTTAATCATTATTCATCTGAAATTACTATCTTTTTTCTCTAGCAATTTTAAGATTTTCTTGTTATCTTTGAGTTTTAGCACTTACTATGACACTCAAGTCCTTCTCTCCCTCTAGTACTCCAATTACTTAGTGTAAAGCATTCCATTGTCTCCTATACGTTCATTATACTACTGTATGCATTTTTCATCCTCTCATCTCTCAGTGCTTTATTATGACATTTTTTACTGATTAATCCTCCAATTCGCAAATCTTTTCTGTGCTTAGCTTTATATTAAACACACATATTGGAATTCCTAATTTGAGCTGCTACATTTTTTTTTGTTCTAAAATTTCCATTTGATTCCATTATACAGATTTTAATTCTCTGCAAATTTTAGTTTTTTGAAAACATGAATCAGTTATTTTAAAGGCCTAACAGTTCCTAAATATCAACATCAGGACTACCAAAAGTTATTTTCCTATTACTCATTATTTCTAGATTTCATCATTTGATCCTGTTTATTGGCATGTCTGTCTTTTTTTTTTTTTGGTACCAGGGATTGAACCCAGGAGTGCTCAACTATTGAGCCACATACCCAGTCCTATTTATTTTTTGAGGCATGGTCTAAGTTTCTGAGGCTGGCTTTGAACCTGTGATCCTCCTGCCTTAGCTTCCTGAGCTGTTGGGATTACAGGCGTGTGCCACCACCATGCTCCTGCATGCCTAGTAATTTTGATGAAATGAGAGACAGATGTATCAAAGAGTTTAAGGGGCTAGATGATATCCTCTCCCTTCAGAGAGGCTCTAAGTTTCTAAGATGGCAGGCAATAAGAGTAAGAATAAGAATTGATCAACTTCATCTAACAGGTGAGAGTTCTGAATCTGAATATCAAAATGAGGACTTCCTTTATTTGCAGGGCATAGTCCTTCTGAACTCCTCAAGTGAAATAAGAGTGGTTTCCACAGTTATTACTCTTTGGTTGGCTTTGAAATCTAATTTTTGGCCCCTAGTACTGCAAGAAGAAAAGTTGTGATTAAATGTTTGGTCTTTTCGCTTTCTACTGAATTTCTCTTTCTGCATTACACATCTTAGCATTTGAAAAATCCCTTGAGGGCAAAGGAAAGTCATATGTGGAGTTCACTACCCTTAGGTTGTCTTTTGCCTAGACTAAGGCAAACCTTGATTACCTTAGTGCCCTGAGTTCAAATTTAAGTCTCCCTGTTCAGTGATTCTGAAACAGGCACTGGATCACTGCTTTTTGTTTTCCAGGACCTGGTAAATGCCTCAAGGGAAAAAGCGGGGCTAAATATAAGGCTTGACTCAATGTGTTTTCTTTTTCTCTACAATTCTGTCTCCTGCCAAATTTGTCCTGGCTGGTTAGTCCCTAAAGCCTCTGGAGATATTTATTCTTTGTAATTCAAGCAGTTTTTACTGTAGTCTCAGCACGGGTCTGGTCTGATATTCTATTGTAACTGTAAACAGAAGTCCATATTGACTTTTAATTACTGATGTGTATTTTACTGACTAGACCATAAAGCTTCCTGACAACAGAAACTACTTTTATTCACTAATTTCTGTTTGAGCACTCAGCATACGTATCTGGCACAGGACTTATTCTGTAATTGGTAAATTAACTTCCATATCAGGGGAAAAATGCTCGTACGCAAGTAAAGCACAGCACACAAAAACATGGCTTCTAAGGCATTCAAGCCCAATCAATTTTTCTAATTCCACTAATCTCCACTAAGCAATGGCCAATCTTTCCTTTTTTGGCCCACACATAATGGAGCACATCCCTCAATAAAATTACATTCGCAATGCTTGTCTGAGATTAAATTACCTCAGGCAGTACTAAAATCTTTTGTTCATTTATTAAAACTATTTTGTACTAGATTAAGTGATTTCATTATCCTTTGGATTTAACTAATCCATTTCTTGGTCTGGCATTTTATCAGAAAACAATGAGATTTTTCATTCCAAATGATGCTCTCTCAAATTAACCTTTAGAGGCTTCTTGATTATATTCAGTTAGCCTTTTAAAGAGAAAGAAAGCAATGCTGTAACAGAAGCTCTTACATTTAAAATTTAAAACCAAAGAAAAGCTTACTAAAAATGTAGATTATTTTCTGTATTTCCTACTTGGATATTCTTGCATTATTAATCTTATGACATCAACCACTAATCAAAGAACTTAAACAATTAAAAGTGATTGCCTTTTGAAAGCAATTTCAGAGGTAAGGGAATAAGGCAGTGGATTGACAGTTCTCAGAGTAAGCATGAGAATTTATTAGAGTTAATTCCATATTTAAATTAAATTAATTGTGGGGGCTGGAGTGGTGGCTCAGTGGTTATGGCACCTTCCTGGCATGCATGAGGACCTAGGTTGGAACCCCAGCACCACATATACAGCTTAGTGTCAAAGCAACAAAAACTGGATGAAAAACTAAATAAAATTCTCTCTTTTTCTCTCTCACTGTCCCTGTATTTCTAAAAAACCAAACCAACCCCCACTCCCATAATTGTGTACAAACTGAAACAGTGATTTAAATTAAAAAAAAAAAAAAAGAGAGAGAGATTCAACCCTTAAAGCCGTAGTTCTGGAAGTAGATTACACAATGCTATGGACTCACAATGTTGATTTGAGGCAGTCATTTATCTTTCTAGAGGTTTCAGTTCCGCAACTAAAATGTGACAATAAATTAGAATATCAAGGCCCTTTCAACACTAATATTCTAATATTCTAAAACTTCACTGATTAATAAATGCAGTGCACAATTTATATAAAAATGTATTTGTTAGATAAAAGGCAAACTCACAAGAGCTTGTTTTGTAATGGATGGTTAATGAAATTATAGTGATCAGCACAGTAATTTTAGGATGACTCTTAAAGAGTTAGTGAAAGAAGATATGGGTATTAGAGAATCTATTTCCGTTGATTAGACAGCTCCTTCGATATAAAGCATGCATGGTCCAAACATTAATGATATATTTGGGGCCTATGAGAGCAGTGTGTGCTAAGTGTCACGTAAGAGCTTCTGCTCCACTGAGCTAGTCAAGTGTCACAACCTGTCCTTTCCTGCAGACTGCGAGAAGGCAGAGACCAAAGGCCGGAACCCAAACTGCTGGTGTCTAAGGATGGGTATGCTCATCTGTATTTACAGCAAGATAGGAAAAGAGCTCTGGCACTTCTTATTTGGCTCTTGACTGATTAAGAGTTCTAGCAAATCTGTCATTTAGTTTAAAAAGACTATCTAAATCAGACTAATTTTAACTCATATATCTTGAAATTTAAAAAAAGCATTGCATGTACTCTGAAAGGATAAGAACAGATATCTGTTTCATAAGAATCCAAAGATAACCTCTCTCAAAAAAGCCAAATATTAAATATACTGTATATATTCAATCATTACAGAACACCATAGAAAGTACGAATGGGGGGAACTGGTATTATAGGAAAGACTATCCACAAAAAGGTTTTTCTTTTTGTACAGTTAACCATTCTGTTATGCATCATATTTCTTCTTACATTGTAAGTATGAAATTAAGGAAATTTAATTGAAGCAAATCGTTTGTGTGTATATATATTTTCAACATAATACAATGTAAGTATCTTAAGAACATAGAGTTAGAGTTTAAGTTGGAAGGAACCAAGCGACATTAATTAAATCCCTGATTTAATGCTAGAATTATCTCTATTTAATAATCAATTTGATTCATGGCAAAGTTCCATGGGAACTTTGGGGAAGTACTTTAAAAATACAAGCTATGGTGCCTCACTTCATAACTTTCAAATCACAAAACTTTGAGTGGTTCTTGAGATTCCATACCTGTCTACAATTTTTCAGGGCTTTACAAACAAATTTAACAAGCACTATTCTAAAAATGAACTTTCAAAGTATCCTGTTACATTTGGTACAAAGGTTTAGTTACTTAGCTGTGCCACATGCCAAGCCTTGAGTGAATGCTAGGTAGACAAAGACCTTTCTGAGGAGCTGACCATCTATAAAGGAAGACTGGTATACGCAATTGACAACTTCAAGACCCTTGGGACCATAGGTTATGTAAAGTAGGTTATTTTAAAAAAGAATGCCCTGACATGAAAAACACTCTATCCTGGAATGAGTTTAAGGAAGAACCTGGCTCCATGGGGGAAGTAAGGCTACAAATGAAGGATGAACCTCTGCAGTGTGGGCAAATTTTGCAGAGACATTGACTTCTAAGTTGAAGAAGAGACATTCCTCAGATGAGAGGCAGGAGTGAGAGGTCAGTTACATTTTCTCCCATAGGGAGTAGGGGCTTTCACAAGAATGAGGAGTCAGTAACACTACTCAGGGGCTAGATCATTCACAAGGGGTCTTGTTCTTCATATCAAGGAGCTCTGACTTTAATTACATGGCAATGGGAAAACAAATGGAGCAACTTAGAAATAACAATTTCAAAGACATCTGGTAGGACTAGGGTATAGCTCAGTGATAAGAGTGCTTGCCTAGCATGCACAAGGCCCTGGGTTCTTCTCTAACATGACAAAAAAAAACTTATCTTGGCAACAGGCTAGAAGACAAGATGACAAAGTCACATATGTCCATTAAAAACTTGTACACAAAAGTTCATAGCAGCCGGACATATATATAAAAGTCAAAAAAGAAAACAAAAAAAGAGAACAACCCAAATGTTTACCAACTGAAGAATAAAATGGATTAAAAAAAAAAAGATGTGGAATATTATTCAGTCATAAAAAAAGAATGAAGCACTAATATATGCTACAGTGTAGATGAATCCTGATGCTAAGGAAAAGAAGGCAATCACAAAGGAGTATATGAAATATCCATAATAAACAAATCTATAGAGATAGCAAGGAGACTAGTGTAAAGAGGAATGGTTGCTTATGAATAACAGGATTTCTTTCTGGGGTGCTAAAAAAAATTCTAAAATTTATAGTTGGTAGATGAGATAGGAGAATTCCAAGTTTGAGGCCTGGGCAACTTAGCATGACCTTATCACCCAAATAAATAAATAAAGGCTTGTCTAGCATGCTTTAGACCCTGGATTCAATCCCCAAGTACTGCTCATTCACCAAAAATTTTTAAAAATTAATTGTGGTGAAGGTTGTGTAACTCTCTGAATAGTGAATGAAACAAATATTTTAATGAATAAATTGATCTTATGTTGTTTACTTCAAAAAGTGCAATATTTGTTTATGCTTGAGAATTCAGTTCTAGACTGAACCAACACTGATGTTCTTGCCAGTCAGTAAAGCCAGACTATCAGTTCCTGCATTTAGTTTTGGTGTATGAAGTCTTTTATGGTAAAGTTTTGTGTCTGGCTTCTTTCATTTAGCACATTTCCAAGGATTATCTATCTATGTTGTAACATATCAAAACAAGGGATGAAATTTTCCATTTATTTATATTTTAACTTTTTTCAGGAACTTTTTATAGTTTTCAGTGTATAAGACTTTGGTCTCCTTGGTTAAATTTATTTCCAAGTATTTTACTATTTTTGATGCTATTATAAATGGAAGGATCTTAATT
>PVKS010005052.1:0-87975 GCA_004027875.1 Aplodontia rufa
CACTCCTGAGTCACTGAGTTACAGGCATGCACCACCACAGCCAGCTGTTGGTGGTAATTTCTTAAGCAGAAAGAAAACTAATACATATGGATCACACTAATTGACGTGGAATGCCAGACTGCCGTGGTAGACAGTGGAAGAAAGGCTTCAGAGACTCACAGAGGTGAGTCTGCTGCAGTGGATATCCTATTCAAATAGCCTGGGAAACCCACCAGAAGATTCTATTAAGGAAGGCTCCAGGGATTCACCCTTCATCAAAGCAACAGCAAAATACAGATGAGAGGCGCACCACAGTACTAACGCTCCTCTGTAGACCAAGCCTGACCACAGGAGACGCTGTCACAGAACGGGGCTCACTGACAGCAATGACGATATGAGAATTCTGACACGAGAGACCAGACAAGCAGACTGTCCATCAGCACCACTGTGTGCACACTGACTGTCACGGTACATACCAATCTAGTTCCTCTCGTGCACTGCTCACCTTCCTGCCTTCCACCTTAACTAGGTAACTGTCAAACAGAGAACACAACCTAGCCCTCAAGCTCAAGGACTGGTCGGTGTTAGAAAATACTTAATTCAGCACCATTTTAAAATATCAGATGAGAAGAAGCATTTGATCTTGTCATTATACGCCGGTACTGGCTTAAGTAGAGACACATAGACCAGTGGAACAGATTGAGAATCCACAAATAAGCTCATCCATTGATAGTCAATTGATTTTCAACAAGGAGGCCAAGATCATTCAAAGGGGGAAAGAAGAGCATTTTCAACAAATGGTGCGGATCCAACTCATAGCCACGTGCAAAAAAAGTAAAGCCAGTGCCTGACTCATACTACATACAAAAGTTAATCAAAATGGATCTAGACCTGCATTTAAGACCTAAAACTACTAGAAGAAGGCATAGGCATAAGTCTTTAGATATAAGCAAAAAACTGTAAACTATACTTCATTGAAATTTTAAAAATTTATGCATCAAAGAACACAAACCAAAAAGTAGCCCACAGAATGGAAGAAAATGTTTGCAAATTATTATGTGGTAAGGGTCTGGTATACAGAAGGGATCCTTTTAACTCAACAATATAAAAAAGCTAACCTAATTTAAAAATTGGGAACAAAGCCAGGTGTGGCTATGCATGCTTATAATCCCAGCTACTCAAGAGGCCAAGACAGGAGAATCACAAGTTAAAGTCAGCCTGGGCAACTTAGTGAGTCTAGCATGTGCAAGGCCCTGTTCAATCCCCAGCACCAAAAAATAAAATAAAAACTGTCAATAGACATGTGTCCTAGGAAGATATGCAAATGTCTAATAAGCACATGAAAAGATTCTCCGCATCATTAGTCATTAGAGAAATGAAAATCAAAACCATAATGGGACATTACTTCATACGCATGAGGCTTGCTAGCATAAAAAATGAATAACAAGTGTTGACGAGAATGTCAAATGATGCAACCACTTTGGAAAAGTGTAACAGTTTCTCAAATGATTGAAGAGCTACCATATGACCCAACAATTTCATCCCTAGGTCTATTTCCAGGAGAAATGCAAACTTAGGTCTATACAAAAACTTCTACAAAAATATTATAACATTATTATCATCCAAACAGTGAAAACAAACTAAATGTTCATCAAATGATAAACAAACAAAATGTGGCATATTCCTACAATGGAGTATTTCTCGGCCTACTCCTACAACATGAACTTCAGAAACATTATGCTAAGTGAAAGAAAACATACACAAAAGACCAAACATTGTATGATTTGATTTATATGAAATGCTCAGAATAGACAAGTCCACAGAGACAGAAAGTAGGATTAGTGGTTAGTAAGGCTGAGGGAAGACGAGAATGGAATGGGTGTCTTTTGAGGGTAATGAAAATATTCTGGAATCAAGACAATGGCAATGGTTGTACAACTTGGTGAATATATTTAAAAAGCACTGAACTATATACTTTAAAATGATGAATTATATCTTAAGAAGTATTAAAATAGAATCAATTACATATGCTTAATGTACAAGTCATCTCTAACATAACATAATGTATTCAAGTGGCTGACATTCAGCTGGTACATGCTAGTCTGGCAGTGGTAAAAATACCAGATCTTGGGGCTGGAGCAGTGGCTCAGAGATTGGAGTGCTTGCCTGGCATGCACAAGAACCTGGGTTCAAACCCCAACACCACATACACAACTAAGTGTTGGAGAAACAAAGGCCAGATGAAAAAATAAATAAAAGTTGATTCTCTTTTATTCTCTCTCTCCATATATATATATATATTATATATATAATATATATATATATTTTAATCTTTAAAAAAAAAGTCTTATGACTTTCTGCTACCCTAGACCCTCTAATGGCCCTACAGATTCTCATATCATAAAGATATCAAGGACCTCCAGGACTCTAGGACTCTGCTTCATCTCGTGAAGGGGAAAAATTGGGAATTAGAAGTAGAGAGATATAGGAAAGAAATTATTAACTCTCACTATGCATTTTTGGATTGCTTTATTTGATATGCAAATGTATGTAGGTTTTTGTAATTAACAAAAACTAATAAGCAAAATTTGAGAAAACCATTAAAACTATAGTAATTAAAGCATTGTCATATTAGTATAAAAAAAGAATTACAGACACAGAGAAGTATATATGGGTTTATAGCACACATCAAAAGATGCCATTTTAAGTCAGTGGGGAAAGAAGACAAGAGAGGATTATTTGCAGAAAAACTAAGGCTTGGTCCACACAATACTGAATCATTTAAATATAAAAGATGAAATTTTAAAAGTACTAAAAACTGGCAACAGCATTTATAAACTGTAGATCAACATAACAAAATGTAGACGCCATAAGAAAAAGACTGATCTGGCTACACAAAAATATGAAATTTCTATAAACTAAATTAAAAATTTTTTTATTTAAAAATATTTTAAAATAAAGTAATAAATAGCAATTTCGAAAATATTTGCACAGGCTCTGGGCTTGGTCCCCAGCACCACCAAAAATAAATAACTAAAATTTATAATTTATATGAGAATAGCTAAATAGCTCTGATATATGATAAAATAAAACAAAGAAAAGGAATAATCCAGTTGAAGAAGTGGCAAAGTATGTGAACATGCAATTTATAAATTAATAACTGACAATTAAAAACTACTGAACACTTATTATATTAATACTGTCCATGTATTAATATATTTAATCTCCACAAAGATCTACTGAGTAGGTAATGTTATTAATTATATTTAATTTAATTTTAATTCTTTAATATTTTTGCCCGGCTGGAGGTCCAACCCAGGGCCTCACGTATGCTAGGCAAACATTACCAGTGAGCCATATCCCAGCCCTCATTAGCTATAGTTTATAGTTGACATCATTCTTTCCCTCCTCTCCATTCACTATACCTTTCTGTATTTTTTTAAAGATACAACTTTTTTTATTTTATTTTTTAGTTTTGTTTTGTAACAAAAGATACAACCGTTACCTACCTTGTTTTTAGTATACTGTCCCGGAATGCTAAACAACTCAAGAATGTGACTATTTTCTCCCATGGTAAGAAATCTTTAACTGGGTGTTAAACTCTGGCAAGTGCTCACCACTGAGTTACATCCCCAACCCTCAAAACTCCATTGAGTTACATCCCCGACCCTCAAAACTCCACTGAGTTATATCCCCGACCCTCAAAACTCCACTGAGTTACATCCCCGACCCTCAAAACTCCGTTTGTGAACTATCTTACTTCTTTCTTTTCTCCTCTCCTCTCCTCCCCCTTCCTCTCCTCTCTTCCCCTCCATTACCTCTCCCTCTCTTCTTTATTTCTATATATTTATGCTAAAATGAAAACTTAGAAGTAAATCACATTAGCATGTTTCTTTGAATTAGAGTATAAACTCAGACTATTTTTTGGTACCGGAGATTGAACCAGGAACTTTGAATGTGATAGGAAAACACTCTAACCCTGAGCTACATCCCCAACCCCTAAAATCAGAACTTTTTTTTAATAAGGTAAATCTAGTTTTAACAATGAGAACAAGTTTATAAAATCAATAACAAATCCAGCATTTTTCAAAACTTAAATAAGATAAATTTACAGGTCCAAAGATTCAATTGAAATGCATGTAATATAATATTCTAGAAATACTGTATTTTGCAACTTTTAAATTTACAATGAAAAACATTAGATGTCAACTTTAAAATACAGAAGATATATAGTTATTCAAAAGTTTTTAGGGAGTTATTTGAGAAAACATGTTTGAAGACCACTACTCCAGAACCACTGCTGTTAACTCCACAGTACACTGCCAAGTAAGTAAACTGAATCATGCTCAGACTAACAGGAAATCAACAATGAAGGTTAATCTTTTCAACCCTCAGATGGGTCCATTTAAAAGTCTGAGCGGGGCACAGTGGCACACACCTGTAGTCCCAGCAGCTTGGGAGGCTAAGGCTGGAGGATCACAAGTCCAGTCAGTCTCAGCAACTTAGTGAGACCCTGAGCAACTTAGTGAGAGCCTGTGCCAGAGTAAAATATAAAAAGAACTAGAGATATAGTTCAGTGGTTAAGTGCCCCTAAGTTCAATCCCTGGTACCAAAAAACAACAACAAAAAAAGTAAAAGTCATAAAAACTAGCGTTTATGAAGCTGCAGGGAAACATTTATGAAAGTGACTGTTTTGGTGGGTCATTTAACAATACCAACTAAAGCTTAAAATGTGCATATTCTTTGGTGCTGAAAAAATCTAGAAGTCTATAAATCAAACTGTTGAGAATAGTGATATCCAGGGCTAGAGCAGTGGTGGCTCAGTGGTTACAGCACTTGCCTGGCAAGTGTCGGAACAATGAAAGTCACATGAAAAACTAAATAAAATTGATTCTCTCTCTCTCTCTCTGTCTCTTTCTCTCTCTCTCTCTTTCTCACACACACACACACACACACACTGTCCCTCTCTCTTTAAAAAAAAAAAAAAGAATGGTGATATCCAAGAAGATGGGATTTGGAAAACCTTTATAGGTGAGTACTTCTGTAATGTGAAATGTTTACATTAGAGGACAGGAAGGAAAATGCATTGGCCCAAGGTACTATGATGGCTAAGTCCATAATGAGTTGAATATTTCTAGGACAGTAAAAGGAAATATAAGCAACAGGTGGATGATTAGATTAGATAACATGCAATACTGTGTTCCACTATAAATTCCACAACTTGAAGGTATTAAGAAATGATTCTTACAGGCCATCTGTTACATTTCACTAAACTGCTGAAGATGGAACTCGGGGCCTCACACATGGTAGGCAAGTGCTTTACCACTAAGCCACTTCCCCATCCCCAATTGATAATTTCTTCAGATTGCATCCCCAACATACACTCCCCAATTTGAGCTCAAAACTCAGAACACTCTAGAAATTGAATTATTATCTGCAGCAAATATTTTATACCATATTACAGACTATTCGCGGATTATACGAACTAGAATACAGCTATTCCTACACTTTTGCCATATTATATCCTTAAAAAAACTTATCCCTGGGGATGGAGCAGTGGCTCAGCGGTTACAACACTTGCCCAGCATGCGTGGGTACACGGGTTCAAACTCCAGCACCCACGTACACAACTAAGTGTCAGAGCAACGAAAGCCACGTGAAAAACTCAATAAAAATTTATAGAAAAACAAACTTATCCCTGAAAAATCATATTCCATTTTCACCAGTTTGTATATCTGCAATAATGCTCTTTGCCACTAGATGGCGATTTAACTAATGCTACACTGAGAAGTTCTTAGAACCTGAGGTTGGCTGTTAGTCACCAACAGAAGTGATAGAATAAGGAAGAAAAGTCAGCAAGAAAGAAAATAGTGGTGTGATTAGCATGTCCATTTATGAAAAGGCAAAGGCAACATCAAGCTAAAGGAGGGAGCAGTCTACGCACATGTGGAATTTGTTGTTGTTGTTGTTTGTTATGCTAGGTATGGAACCACTGGCCTCCCACATGCCAGGCATACATACGCTCTACCGTTGAGCTACTTCCATGGTCTCTATATTAAGAATATAAGGATGGGGTCACAGTATGAGGAAGAAGTAAGAAATAGAAGAAATGTTTAAAATACCTTGTGCATCGTCATAGCCTTGAAGAACTAACTGGTGTCGCCTGTTCTCAGAGCTATTCCTCATCTTGATGTTCAGGGTATATCCCTAGCTTATTGCAGCCTTTTACTGTAGCTTATTGCAGCATTTTACTGCAGATAACTAGGTTATTTTTTATCTCCGTTCTGATGGGTCCCAAACACTACAGGTCTTAAGAAGCATCAATTTTCAGATAATAACATGTCTGATTTTCTGACTACTTTGTAAGACTATTTCATATATTTATTTTTAGTCTATGTAGGTAAATGTGTATCTAAAACAGGAATAAAATTTCGACTCAGTTTACCCAGAAACCAATCAAGTCAAAGCCATAATGCTTTTAGTTTTAACAATAATAGAAAAAAACAAAAGAATCTTTTAATAGGCAAGAAAATGTTTGTGCCAAGCTGTTGAAAAGGCTCTATAGAACCTACATTAGGGCTGGAGCAGTGGCTCAGCGGTTTCAGCGCTTGCCTGGCAAGCACGAGGACCCGGGTTCAAACCCCAGCACCACGTACACAACCGAGTGTTGGAACAACTAAGGCCATGTGAAAAACTAAATAAAGTTGTTTCTCTCTTTCTCTGTCTCACTGTCCCTCTCTCTTAAAAAAAAAAAAAAAAGAACCTACATTAAAGTTGCAAGAAGTTAGGATATATGATCATATTAAAGCCTAATAGAAAGTGGAATATCTTATATAACTTAGAAAATTATACTTCAAAAGATATTTGATTGAGTTATTCAGAAGAATGCCTGCTTTTCTTACTTGTAAGGTTGTACTTTAGCCCCAGGGTCTTGAAATTCCAGTGCTTTCTTCACAACATCTTCATTCTCTTCTGGATAAACTGAGCATGTGCAGTAAACCACTGCTTGAACTTTAGTAACTATATTTAAAGAAGATGTAATTAATATAACAGCCCCATTTACAATCCAATGCAAATTTCTGTTTCCAGACACTCATTTGGTACTAACACCACAGAGCTCTGACGGCAACGATTTCCAGAGATGCTTGAATGGTTCCCTTTAAAGCAGAATCTTGTACTAGCTATGTGGTCTGTGGCCAGTAAGTAATGGAAATCCAGAAGTATTGTATGAAAGTTGAAAACTGAATCAATGTGACCAACCTAGTTGCAGATCCAAAGAAATAAATTTTGCAGATTTCATGAGCTTGATACTTCCACTCATTCCTCCATAAGCTTGATCACCTAATTGGTTTAAAGAACTCCAGAAACACAGATTTCAATGTGAATCCTAGTTCTGTCTCGTGCTGCTCTATGGGCCTGGGAAAATTACTCAAAATCTCAAATGTTTCATCTGTAAAATGAGGGAATATATGACCTTCAATTCAGCATCTACCACATTCCAAGCATTGTTCTGATGAACAACAAAGACAAAAATCCCTGCCCTTGGGGAGCTTACTTTACAACTGAGGATAAAGATCGTAATTCAGAAATAAATAAGAAAACTATTTAGGTGATTAAAGCAAAGCAGGGATGGGAGAAAGAGTTTGAGGGGAACGCTATAATATTAGGTAGGACAGTTTTAGCAAGCATTGCTGAGATGGGGAACTTTGTGTAGACTTGAAGAAGATTAGGTGCCAGACACAGAGGTATCTATGGAAGGGTATTTTGATGTAAGGGAACAGCAAGTTTAAAGGCCGTGAAGTAGAAGTGGGCCTGGCATGTTCAAGGAGAGTGGAGAAGACCAGTCTGACCAGAGCAGAGGGAATGAGCAGAGCAGTAGGAGGTGAGGTGTTAAAATGTGATCTGAGCACCAGGTAGTCCAGGACATGTAGGCCACTGGAAGGACTATGATTTTCACTTTAATGATGCGAAGCCATGTGTTTTAATAAGATCATTCCAATTGCTATGCTGAGAATAGACTGCAGAGGGCAGTGGTGGAAGCTGGTGGACAAAATAGAAGGTCATCCCAAGAAACCAGATGTGAGGTGATGGTAAGGACGTGGTGGTAGAGCTGGATGTGACTGGATTCTGAATATTTATTAAATGTAGAAGTTACTTCATTCGGGGACACACTGGCTGTGAATGTGGTGAAGAGTCATAGACAATGTTAAGTTTTTCCCCTGAACAAGTAGAAGGCTGATCCTGTCATTAACTGAAATGGCAGTTCTGTAGGAAGAACAGTATAGTGGGAGGAAGAGCAGGACTTCCATTTTGGACCTATCCACTTTGAAATGCCTACTAGCTGCTAGATGACAGGAAGGCAGTTGGAAATAGACTTCAGAGTTTGGAGAAGCAATTTGGAAGTCAGAGGCGTTTAAAACCATGAAACTGGATGAGATCATAAAGACAGTAAATATAGACAGAGAAAGAAGAATCCTAGACATGAACTGCAGCACATTCTGGTACTAAAGAGGGTGTTGAGATACAGAGGACCAGAAAGCAAGAAGCAGAGTCCAGGGAGATGAAAAAGAAAGTGAGGTGGTGTTCTCAGAAGACAAGTGAAGTAATGCATGAAGAAAGAGAATCTGATCAACAGGCCAACTACCACAGCTAGACCAAGGCAGATGAGGACTCTGAGCTGAGCACAGGGGCTCATTGGTGAGTCTCACAAGACCATTTCAGGTTAGTGACAGCAGCGACAGTGTGAGAGAACAGAGTTTCTCTTGAGAAACACTGTTCTCAAGAGAAAGGCAAATTATAGGTAAAAAGAGAGAGAGAATATTCAAAGAAGTTAAAAATACAGGTGTTTTTTCTTTTAATGAAAGACTATTCTAGAAAGCACAAAGTAGGAGTTGAGGATAGACAATGGGATGTGAAGAGAGTTAGAGACTGAGTATAGGAGGTGAGGAATGATCTGGGGGTGAGGTTTCAAGTTAACTGCCCTTGATAATATAAAGGTAAAATGAGATGTGTCTGTGATGGGTTTAGGAGAAGAAATGGTGGTAAGACTATGAGTTTAGAGGGTAAGGGAATCCAGGGAGCCTGTTCCCCTTGTTACTCTGTTCAAAGAAGGCATAGAAGCTAAGGGAGACAATTTTGTGAGCATTAATTAAAATAAAAAGTAAATATCAGTGTGCCTGGCAAATAACAAGTGACCAATAAATTGCAAATACTTCAAAATGTGGCCAGGCACAGTGGCACATGCCTTTAATCCCATCTACATGAAAAGTTGAAGCAGAAGGATCACAAGTTTGAGGCTAGGCTGGGCAATTTAGCAAGACCCTCTCTTGAAAAAGAAAAAGCTGAGGATATAACCCAATGGCAAAATGTCCATGGGTTCAGCCCTAGTACCAAAGAAAATTGTTTTTTAGTTTTTTCACAACTAATAAGGGAACTGAGCATAGTTGTCTTTAAATGGTCAATTTCAAATGGAGGGTTTTGTTTTGTTTTTTTTTCAGGGCTGAGGACCAAACATCGGGACCTTGTGCATGCTAGGCAAAAGCTCTGCCACTGAGCTAAATCCCCAACCCCTCAAATGGAGTTTTTAGTTATTTCTTTTAAAATTTGGAGTCAAACCCCTGGTAAGGCACTTTACCTAACATTGTTTTATGGGAAAATAATACAACTTGATTTACTGTTATGTCTTCCATTAATATAAACCATCCTAATCTCAAGGATTGTCAAATAATGTTTTTATTTGGCATCATAATAGAGTTTCCATCACTAAAATCCTTTTGCTTTTCAAGATTCTTTCTGAAGTCTTTTTAAAGCTTTAAAAAAAATCTGATGAAAGCATATTAGTAAAAGTGTTATTTCCCAACTTTCTAATCTTCCAACCAACTTATTTCATAGTTCATATATATACTACCATGTTCAAATTATTTATTAACAACATCAACCAAGAGGGCAGACTTCTCTATTTTGCCTTATTTTACATCATGTGTATATTTGTATGTTGGATTATCTATACTCTCAGACTCATCTTTGAGCCTTTATTTTAGAAACATTTATTTATGCTTACAACACCTAGCTAATGCTTGGCCCAGAATAGGCTCTTGATCAATATACGCTGACCTAATAAAAGTTTATTAGTTTTTCACACTTCTAGATTTCTATGTTCACCTGTGGAAAAACTGTGGTACTCAAAATCCAAATGGAGTAATTAAAGCAATGATATAAATACTTAAAGAGTTTTGTTACTCATAATCCAAATCAAGAGATCTGGGCTTTATTTGTAATTTTAACTCTAGACTCTGTTTAGCCCTAAGAAAAATAAACTTTGGATTAAAATTTGGATGCAGAAGAGTTGGTAGGTGTACATAAAATGAAAGCAAAAATATATATCGAGCTAGAGCACTGGTTCAGCTTGCCTGGCATGCGTGAGGATGCGGAATCAAACCACAGCACCAAGTACACAACGAAGTGTTGGAGCAGCGAAAGCCACACAGAAAGCTAAATAAAATTGATTCTCTTTCTTTCTCTATCATTGTCCCTCTCTATCTTTAAAAAAAAAGGAAAATTATGTCAAATAAGAAATCAAAGATCAGAAATACAGGAGATGAAAAGGAACAATTATGAATGTATATTATTATTTCACTTCAGCATTAAGAAATTATTAAATTATGCTAGCTATGTTTAAAGTTATAGTAAAGCATATACTTTCTTTTTTTTAGATAGAGGGACAGTAAGAGAGGTAGAAAGAATCAATTTTTATTTGGTTTTTCATGTGGCTTTCATTGCTCTGACACTTTGTTGTGTACGTGGTGCTATGATTCGAACATGCATGCCAGGCAAGCCATAACCACTGAATCACTGCTCCAGCCAAAAGCATATATTTTTTAAAGGCATATTAAGTTGATAAAAATAAATAATTTATTATTTGAACGTATTAAGACTGCATGTTCTAGAAAATTTTATTTCTGGTTTCTGGTTATTGGTTTATTATAATAGATAGATGAAGTATTGATGTTTCTAAGATTCACACTGTATTTAACGATACTGTTCTAATGACAAACTTACATGTAACTGCATGTGCTAGCTGCTCATACTGCTGATGAGCAAGAACCTGAAGTTTATCTTCTGGAGTACCTCCTTGCGAGAGATCTTTAAGTAAATCTGTATCTAAATTTTAAAAATAAATAAACACTTTAAAATAAATTACCATTAGGTACTTTTCGTATATTGATGTTATCACATTATTTTTCAATCATTTTTCCTATGAATGAAAATTTTCATGGAAGACACAAACTGAATAGACAATATTAAAATGTTGACTTAAATTTTTTAAAATTAATAAAGGTAATTATGTTTAGTTTTAGTACTGTGTTTAATAAGAATACAGAAAATATTTAATATTGTTTTTCTTCACGTTTTATATGAGATAATCATCCAAGTAGCCATATAAGTCATTTAGATTCAGAAGAAAGAATTCAATCTGGAGACTAATGCAGAATAGAGCAAATATGATTTATTTTCTAAAATAGAAATTGATGGGCTATCATCAATTAATTTCAATAATTTAAAAATTAAAACAAGTACCTTCATGTTCATTTAAAATAAATTCTACTGGATTACTAACACCCAGATCTGAACAACGAGGCAGCAGCAGAATCACCTTAACTTTCTGTAACCTGTGATCCTTTGATTCAATGTCAGTAAATGTCTCAGGCAGTATTTCAACATCTGGGAGAAAAAAATGGAAAAAAATAATTAGTTAAAAATCACAATGCAGGGGCTGGAGCGGTGGCTCAGCAGTTTCAGCGCTTGCCTGGCAAGCACGAGGACCCGGGTTCAAACCCCAGCACCACGTACACAACTGAGTGTTGGAGCAACTAAAACCATGTGGAAAACTAAATAAAGTTGTTTCTCTCTTTCTCTGTCTCTCTCACTGTCCCTCTCTCTCTCTTAAAAAAAAAAAAAGAATCACAATGCAATATGTGATTATATATACATACATATATATATGCATATGTATATATATATATATACATATGTATTCATTTTAAAACCTTAACCCTGCAAAAACTCATTTTAATGGAGTTTGGAAAGAGCATTATCTGATAACCTCTCAAAAGTTAATATAAGAATTTTCTTAATTGCAATCTCCATTTAAGAATGATTTTCAAATGTAAAATTAAAATTTTTATTCATTAAATTGAATTTCAGGTTCAATTTAAAGTAGCATAATGATAGAGTGGGGGAAATGGACTTTAGAAGCAGAAAGATTCAAGTTTGGCTCCCAAAGTCACTAGGTGTGTGTCTTAAACTCTCTAAGCCTCCATGTCCTTATTCATGGACTGGGATGGCTTCCTTATGTAACTGGTGAACACTGAGACAAACAGTGTTTCATATGCAGTAAAGATGAGCAATAACATCGGCTATTTCCCTTTCCCATTTTTTACCCCCTTTATATTCTGTCATCCCCAGGTGGAAAACGGCTGTCAGGAGCATTTATAAGGCACAGTCTAAGGTTCTGAACCTACACAAACTGGCATGAAATATCATCCACACCTCCAGGGAGCTTGTAATTTTGTTTATGAGCATCTGCATCTCTCAGGTTACAACGATCTGAACCCCTACCTTAAAACCAACCCTCTATTTGAGGCCATTCTCAGCAACCTAGCAAGGCCCTATAAGCAACGTAGCAAGGCCCTGCCTCAAAATTAAAAACTAAAGTTTAAAAAAGGGCTGGGGATGTGGCTCAGTGGTTAAGTGCCCCTGGTTTCAATCCCTGTTACCAAAGAATAAATAAATAAAAATTAAAATACCCCCCTGAGAAGACAGCAAAGGTTACCATAGACATAAGCTCTGGTTAACACTGCCAGGAGCCCTACACAGCCCCTACAGGGATGAACAAACATTGGAGGAAGAAAAGTCCTCTCCTCTTCCGCCTCAGTCTTTCAGGTTTGTCTAGGATCCTCTAATGGCAGAGGCTAACACTGAGCCAGCTGACAATGGGATAATGGATAATGCAGAGGACAGTTCCAGGACCACAAACTTAAGAGCTGAGAGGCAATGAGGTAATAACAGACCCAGTTTCTGAACATACTTTTTCTTAGTTCTTCTCTTGTGTTGCCTTTTCCATATCCCTCTTATTCAACTTCCTGCTCTTAGTAATGGGGTATCCAGGAGTCAGACTTTGGATTTCTTTTCTTGACTTAGCTATACTTCCCTAGTGGTCAGGACATTAAATATTATCCACATAATGACAAGTTCCAGATTTATATTTCTAACACAGACTTCTTTCTTGAACTTCAAAAGGGTATACCCAAAAGCCTGCTTTATACTTCCATATAATGAACAGGTGTCTTAAAACCTAACATGAGGGCTAAGGATGTAGCTCAGTGGTAGAGTGCTAGCCTAGTGTGTGTGAAGCCCTGGGTTTGAGCCCTTAAACTGCAAAAACACACAAGCAAACAAAAAACTAATGTGTCTAAAAGCCTTTGTCAAACCTGACTCTCCCCTTCTCTCACAGCGCATACCCAGTCCAATAAACATACCTTCAAGATATATTCAGAAATCTCCACCACTACCACCCTGGTAGAAGGCAATATCATTACAAACATACACTCTTTCAAACTGCCTCTTAACTGATCTCTCCACTAATACCCTTTACCCTAAACTATTTTTCCAAAGAGTAACCAAACACTGGTAAACACATGTCACATCTCTGCTTGAAGTCCACTAATGAATTCCCATTTCGTTCAAGGTCAAAATCCTTCGAGCACAGAATGACCTATTTTTCTCCCAGATATACCCTTGACTTCATCACACTCTTCACTCTGTCTGCTCCAGTCCTATCATTTCCTCACTGTTCCTGGAACATGCTAAATGTGCTATAGCCTCAAGGCTTTTATTCTTGCTATGCCTCTGCTTTGAAAGCCCTTCCCACGTATGTCCTTCAGTCTTCTTAGGTCTCCAGCAGTTCACAGATGTCTCATCTCAAATACCCCTTTATCAGAAAGACCTTTCCTAATCACCATCTGTAAAAATAAATAAATAAAAAGAACGACCTCTTCACAATAATCTCTATCCCTTTAACCTATTGTTTCTTCATGGCTTCCCTCCCTCCCCCAGCTTTCTCATCCTGTAGTGTAAGCTTCATATAAGAGCACACTGATTCATTGTTTCATCACCAAATTTACACCAGTTCCTGGTGCTTAATAACATGCATCAATAAACATTTGATAATGGATAAATCATTAAAATTTCTTGGTGAATAGTTCCTTTTATTAATAGTACTCCTATTCATCCCACTAACTCTTTCTACTGGTTAGAAGATCAATATTATGTTTATAAGATTCACCCATGATGTCAGCTGCGGGAACAATTTATACTGTATAAAATTCTATTACACAGATATTTAGGTTGCTTAAAATTTTTTTTTTAAGAGAGAGAGAAAGAGAGAAACAATTGTATCTAGTTTTTCATG
The DNA here is from genome assembly GCA_004027875.1 of Aplodontia rufa. Classification (NCBI taxonomy): domain Eukaryota; kingdom Metazoa; phylum Chordata; class Mammalia; order Rodentia; family Aplodontiidae; genus Aplodontia; species Aplodontia rufa. The sequence continues at coordinate 14,450 of PVKS010005052.1, forward strand.
TGGCCTCTGTTGCTCTGGCACTTCGTTGTGCACGTGGTGCTGGGGTTCAAACTTGGGTCCTTGCACATGTCAGGCAAGTGTCATAATGGCTAAGCCACCTCTCCAGCCTAGGTTGCTTGTAGTTTGATGTTATCAAAAATAATGTGCTGTATTTTGGATGCGATGTGTCCCCCAGCATTAACAGGAAGTAGAACCTTTGAGAGGAAGGTGTAGAAAGAGGTAATAAGGTCACTGAGAACACTACTCTCACAAGGGATTAACAAGGGTCTCATTGAGTGAGTTAGCCACCTTTCAGGGAGCTAGTTTAAACTCTATGGGGTCTCATTACATTCTCTAAGCGCATTTATCCCATTCACAAGGGCTCACGAAGTTCTCACCTCCTAAGCCAAGTGGGGGGAAGGACTTTAATATATGAATTTTGGGGGAAAACAAATAGATCATAGCATATGTTTTCCATGCATTCTTACTAGAGTTCATGTGGCTTCTTGAAGCTGTAGCTTAATGTCTTTCATCCATTTTGGAAAATCCCCTACCTGTAATACTAATAGTTGTTTCTTCCTAATTCCTTTCCTCTCTTCCTGCACTTTTTATTTTTTATTTTGAGTAAGTTTCTCACTAAGTTGCTTAGGGCCTCATTAAGTTATGGAGGCTAGCTTTGAACTTGTGAACCTCCTGCCTCAACCTCCCAGACTGCTGGGATTACAGGAATGTGCCATGGCACCTGGCAGTCCCACTTAATTTAAAATGCTGTGTTTTTCCATTCTAGAATTTTCTTTTGGCTTCTTTTTTTTGGGGGGGGTCAGTACTGGGGCACACTGAGTTATATCCCTAGCCCTCTTTCTGTTTTTTTGAGACAGAATGTCTCTAAGCCTTGAACTTGCAATCCTCCTGCCTCAGCTTCCTGAGTAACTTGGATTATAGGTGTGTACCACCATGTCTGGCTTGGCTATTATTATTATTATTATTATTATTATTACAGTTTCCAGTTCACTGCTGAAATCTAAAGCATGGCATATAGTTCCTTAAACACATTAATCATAAGTTACTTTGAAGTCCACATCTGATATATTCAGTCCTTGATATTGTCTTGGTCAATTAAGCCTTATGTGAACATGTTCATATTTATTAAATGATAAGCCTCATCTACTTGAACTAAATGTTGTCTGAGCCTCATATTATGTCACAACTAAATATCAAACACTATTCCAAAGTATCAATATATTAATTAAGGTACAGCTGTTAAACCAACATTAAAAAATAACTATCTAATGTAATATAGATAAGTGTGGATTTTAAGAGTATAGTTTACATCTATAGAGATTTTATGTTACAAAAAATAATAAATTCAAACATTTTTAACATCTTTAAAATCTTATTAAAAAATAATCACCAAATAAATATTTGTACATACTTTTACAACCCATCTTTGAGAAAAGGTTCTTTAAGTCCAGATCCTTAGCTTGTGATTGTACTCCACATACAAATATTTTTGAAGTATTATCACTTGTTAAGATGGACATATGGGCAACTGTGTACCATGAACCTGTGTTGACCATTAAGATATCATCATCCAAATTTATTAAAGACTTTACAGAATGGACAGCAAGACTTCGAGATTTATCCTACAAGATAATAGTATGATTAGAATCTCAAAGAGTATTACTGAAACATAAAATGATCTCTTTTTGCTTTAGATAAAAGAAAATATTTGGTAGGGATATTGAGGAGATACCTAATCCTTTTCAGTATATCTTACTATATATCTAAACAAAAAGTTAACAAAGATATCTGATAAATATATTCATAACAAAGACCTTAACTTCATTTATCCTAAGTAATGACTATCATTTAACATTTTGTATAAAAGACAATGCTAAAATCTCTAAAATAAAATTAATAGATGAGTAATGTCTTGTCTTAGCTCCCATTCTTACCACTTCAGGAAAACTCATTCTTTAGCTACTACCTTTTTTCTTCCCCTTTACATTGTCACCTAAACTACTGCTTGCACACAGAGATTAAAATTATGATGTTTGATTCCCCCTCAGTTGTAAGTCCATAAGTCCATATTCAACTAATAAAAAAAGTATGATGTTTGAGAAGATTATAAAAAGAGGTTTGACTTGGCTTCTACTGTTGACCTCAATTCTTGACAAGGAAAGAGATTCTGGCCAGAATATGGGTTGGGGGGAAGAGAAAACTTTACAAATCTAAGGTGAATCTCAGAACTGGAATCTAAGAATGTAAAAATGAATTTCACCTAATTATTTGAATCATCTTTTTTGCATTCCATTGAAACCACATTATACCTCACATTCTCTTCCTACAATGATAGCCATTATACACCACTTACAAATCAAAACTATAAGCCTATATTAAAGAGAGCATGAGAAAGTTTTATACAGTCTTTTCATATGCAGAATGGCATTAGTATTTTCCCCATACATGAAAGGAAGAAAAAGTCTTCTTTTAGCTTCTCTCAAATCCTCCCTTAGGAGGAAAAAAGTATACCTTCCAGTTGCCAGTAATCAACCCATTTATGAGTCTGGAGAGAATAGGTTCTTTACAACTTTATGTGAGCCTGAGATGACAAGGCATAATAGGAGCACTGACTGCAGAGATATTAATGTATTCAAGGTGACACTTAGGCCTTACAAACCTCCCTAGTAATCCATAAAAATACAAACAGTATTAGGTGTTATTTTTATGTGGAAGGATTCTGTAAGTAGAATTGTTGAGAATCGTGATGAAAGTAAATAGTAGTTTACCTGAAAAATAAGTTTATAATCTTTGAAAAGATCTCTATTTATAAGATCTTTTTTAAGATGAGATGGAAAAATTAAGACATCATAGCAATGTTGGTCCACGGCAAAGACTTTATCATCCACATGCAACACAGAGTTGACTTTATTATAGCCTCTTTTCTTCAAATTATTATAAACTTCTTCAAGGCTGGAAATATACAACATTAAGGCATAATTGCAAGCATAATAAATTAAGAATGTATTTAACATTAACACCTTTTTCCTGCAACAAAGAACAATATCACTGCATATACTGCATCTAATGAAACTCACAATTTTAGCCAATAATAAGTTAGACACACAAAAATTAACATATTTCCATAATAACCTACAGTAATTTGGTGATAGGGTCTTGAATTATTCTGTAATCATTCACCTGGATGTGCCCCTCCACCCTTAAAAAGGTAATATTTCTGATTATTATTTTTAAAAAGTTGAAGATTTTTAAATATGAATAAAGAATTTGATTAGAACTCTTACCTGACTTTACAAGTATTTATCCAAGCATAAAGCGGCAAAGTGGAGGCCCTTAGTTCCTGTTTCCTAACTATTTCTGGCAGAATTTGGTAAATTGAAAGGGCATCATGTTTGATTCGACATCTTGCCAATGCTGCAGCCAATTTTGTCTTAAAACTAGGGATAGAAAATTAATTCTTAATGACTACTGCATTTAAGACAAGACTATGAATTCCCCATTAGAAATATTAACAAATTACTTTTAGAATTTTAACAAATTCATTTATAATTTCTTTTCAAATGGTTGAGGCCTAAAATTTTAAAACTGCCATATTTAAAACATATTTAAAAACATATTTTAAAAAATTCAATAATCTTGATTTCCTTCTTCTGTTTTTGTTGTCCCTGTATATTTATGCATTCCTCAAGTATTTATTTCTATTGTTAGTTGAAAAACAAATATTATTTAATGAAAAAGACACAGGATTTAGAGTCAGACAAACCTGAATTTTAATCTGGATTCTGTCACTCAGTAGCTATGTGACCTCAGAAATGTTACCTAATCTTCAGAAAAGTTACTTAATCTCCCTTGCCCTCAGTTTTCTCATCTGTAAAGATGGTCAACTTACTTCACTATTAATGTAGTCACTACCAACCAGATGCACAAAATATTTAGCACAGTGCCTAGCATATAGCAGACACTCATTAGAGGCTAGTTATTACTATCATAGATGGCAATAATATAGTCTTGACAAGATTAAAGAAATTTCATGAATATGTATCAATTCCTATTCAGTTCTGAATATCACATGCCTCAAAATTCCAAATAACAGAAAAGAAAAACAAAAACTGGTTAGTATCACCATGAAGACCCAATAAATGTTTAATAAGAATACACATTCATAGAGCTTTCATAGTAGGGGCTGACATAAACCTCAAGCATAAACTTGGAGAAATGAGGAAGAGATGCCACAGTTGTCATGAACTTGATGTGTGGTACAGAAAGGAATGGACATTCTCAGGAATTGGTGTCAGGTCCAGCTAACCTGTCCAACTGTTAAATGCTATTTTCTTTTCCTTGTGGTGGTACTCTCCCTCGTTTAAACTTCACTTCTCTCAAACAGCACGAGAATCTCTACCCACAGAATTATTTATGTGGGAATACAGATGTAGTTATGAGAGAGAGAAAGAACATAGGGCACTTGGAGAGAAGAGAAAGGGTTACTGAACATTAACCTTTTAGGACTACAATAAAATTAGATTTGTCTAGTCCTATGTCTAAATGTCACATAACTATAGCAGGGGACCTAAAACACGACATAATATACATTAAAGAATAAATTAATATAAAGATGGTGAATTACTACTCTATATTATCTATGATGAGATGTTTGATTACAGGGTATTTTTGATAAAACAGTATTTTCAAATACCTACTTAGTTCAAATTTATGATAATAAATGTTACTGACTGAACTCTCCAATTTGTATGTTATCAAAGAGTTGCCCATTTATCTCTTTTACCAGCACCCCTATGCACACACAATCAGAGCTTCCTTTCTAAATGTTAAACTTTAATTATATAATTCTTCAGTTTAAGTCTTAAATGGAGGAGCTGGAGAGGTGGCTCAGTGGTAGAGCATGTGCCTGGAATGTGTGAGAACTTGGGTTTGATCCCCAGTACCACACATACAACTAAGTGTTGAAAAAACAAAAACCAGATGAAAAAAATAAATAAAATAGAATCGTTCTCTTTCTCACTCACTCTCTTTTAAAAACAATCTTAAATGGAATTCATTAGCTATAGAACAGAATCTAAACTACTTATCAAGGTATGTTAGGATAACAATAAGAATCACCTTAATAATATTATTATAATACCCTTAACCAACTCTTCCTGCCTCAATTCCACCACTCCCATCCAGTGGAGATAAATCTATCTCCAGTCACACAAAACTATTTGCTTGTCCTATAATGTACCATGTCATGGTCTTGTCTTCTCATTTCTCTCTCTCTCTCAGTCTCTGTCTCATCCCTCCACCCGAAGTATGGCTTGGATTCTATAACCAAATTACCTGCTTTCAAATTCTAGCTCTACCAATCACTAGCTATGTGACTTTAAACAAGCTATTTAACTTTTCTAAGCTCTAGGAATTAGTAGTTACTTTAAGTAAATAACTCCTAATAGGGTTGTAGCAAAGATACTTATGAAAATGTATTTAACATCAAATTAGTCAAGAAAAGATCATAATTCTTTATTCCTTTGCTACTACTAAGTACTATGATCAGACTGAGCCTGATATAAAGCCTGATATAAAGATTAAAAGATAATTTCTACCCTTAAGTAACATAATTTGGTGATAGACTACAAACAATTATAGCACAATATGATGGATGCTATAAGACACAAAGAAGAAAGCAATACATTGGAAGAAATGTATCAGAATCAGCCCAAAGGGACTTTTAAGAGGAAAAGTTTGAGTTAACTATTAAAGAAGGACAGAATTGTCCAGACCATAAAAGGACAGAAGGCAGAGACAGCATGAGTTTTCCAGACCACAAAGGGAGAAAAGACACACAGAGAGAGGGTGGATCACCATAAAGATCTGGAGGTGATAAGGCATATTTAATGAGCAGAGGATGGTGAGAGATCCAGCGCTCAAATCACAACAAATCTTATATACCAGGCATGAAACATGGCAACTTTTTTCCTGCAGGAAATAGAAGGCCACTTAACAGTAGAGAAACATCAATTTATTCATTGAACAAATATTTGCATTCTCACTACATATTCCACGCACTGTCTTAGGTTTCAGAAACAAAGGGATGAGCAAGGAAGAAACTATTCCTGACATTAAGAAATTTAGCTTGGGGGCTGGAGTGGTGGCTCAGCGGTAGAGTACTTGCCTGGCATGCAGGAGGACCAGGGTTCAAACCCCAGCACATACACGACTAAGTGTCTAGAAAAAAAAAAAACCAGATGAAAAAATAAAAAGAAATTTAGTCTTGCAGAAAGGGAGAAAGAAATTGTTTTTTAAATGTCCTAAGTACTAATGACAAGTAACACTAGGATGTTGTAGTGGCACAAGGAAGGGGCACCCTCTATGGGAGTCAGGAAAGTTTCCTAGGAGTTTCATTTCAGCTAAGCCATAGAAGAGGAGTGGGAGTAAGCAGGAGAGAGAAAGGGATATGAGGACAAGAGCTGTCCAGTGCTCCAACCAGAGGAAGGCTCAGATACGGAAGCATCTGACAATTCTGCCTGAGATGTTGAGAGATTTGCAGAGTTTACATGGGGGAATGGAAACAAAAGTGAAAGTTCGGAGCTTGCCAAGTTTATGGGGAGGAACCTGATAAAGTCCCCAGGCTTTGAGACTGGTTCACCAAAGGCTCAGGCCCAGCAATCAGGTATGTGATTTTTCACATAGACTAAAGTCCACTTTTCATTCGTTTTGAACTCTGATATGACAGGGTCATCTGGACTTTTAGTACCCCAACTCTGGCTGGTAGGTGCCAGATGCAAAGTATATGCTCCTAGGCCTCAAATGAAATAAACTCAGACTATATAAACTATCAAACTGTATTACTATAGTGTGCAACAAGAAACTTTACATCTACATATAGTGTCCAAAAGTTATTCTCAGTGTTTCCACTTACAGTTAAAACCTACTGGTTTATCTTCTGGAACTAGAACCCCTCCTCTTCTAAAGGATGTTCCTCCCCTCCTCTAGTCATATCCTCTTCTTGGGAGTTGTTCCTGACTGTCTTTGGCTACAGCTGATTGGTCCTAAACCAGGATCAAGTGATTTTTAGCATGTAGCACTAGAGAGAGAAGCCATTTTCATAATGGTTGGTACACTAAGATGCAAAACTCCTGAGTTGTTGGCAGTCATGATTCCCATTCTAGGAATACAGACAGATGAAAGAATGGGGCCAAAGCACACAGAGAAGCGGAGACTGGAATTGGCAAGAGACATGATATCTGAGTTACAAGTTCTAGTTAGTGGAAGCCTGGTCACATCATTGCCTTTCCTGCAGTCTCATGCTCACTTCTGTCAAGATATATCTTATAATAAATTCTCCCTTGTGCCTAACCTGTAAGTTGCAAAAAAGAATTCTAATGAGCAACCATATTATCTCCCTCCCCCAACCCTCTCTCTCTTTCCTTTGCATTGCTGGGAATTGAGTCCAGGGCCTCATGCAAGCTAGGCAAGCTCTCTACCACTGAGCTACATCCCCAACCCTTCCTTCAATTTTTTTTTTAATGAAATGGATCTTACTCCTTTTTTCATTTTAATTTTTCTAGATTATTTATCTAACAATGAACAAAATAACTCAAGTTTTTAAGTGCTACCATTAATGTGCCTAACACATTAAAAATGTTTCTTTTTATCATTTTCTTTCTTTTTCTTTTTATAAAGAGAAGGAAGGAGAGAGTAAGAGAGAAAAGAGAGAATCAATTTTATTTATTTTTTCATCTGGCCTTTGTTTCTCAGACACTTAGTTGTGTATGTGGTGCTGGGGTTTGAACCTGGGTCCTTGCATATGCCAGGCAAGTGCTCCAACTGCTGAGCCACCACTACAGCCCTCTATTATTTTCTTAATGCCAAAAGATAATGTTCTGCTTCAAAAACATAAAATCAGACTCCAATATAGGCATCTATTTCAGAATCTTCACTAGATAAGTGAAATAGGCAAAGAGTTTCCAAAGAAGGACTGGAGAGAATATGAGAGATAAAAACCCATAACAAGTGTTTAAGAGGCACTGTGGTGGTTCAGCGGTTACGGTGCTTGCCTGGCATGCGCGAGTACGTGAGTTCAAACCCCAGCACCACATATGCAACAAAGTCTCGGAGCAACGAAAGCCACATGAAAAACTAAATAAAATTGATTCTCTCTCCCTCTCTCACTGTCCCTCTCTGCTTAAAAAAAAGAGGCACTTTGGCAAAAGAGAAACTCTAGAGTATTATGGGCAGAGAAATGGGAAAGATAAGAAAATTAATATATGTGAGAAAATGTGATTTATCTGCATGGTTATTTTAATAGTCATAAGTCATTTTATGTAATTCACCTTGCCACTTAATAGTATAGAGAAGAAAAAAAATCAATAGTCATTTCAGCTTTCCAAAATTCTAATCTTTGTTTCCTTAACTCCGCAAGATTACCATCTTTCACTTCCTGCACTGCAGTCTGGAAAGTACCCCAGGCATGAGGCCAAGACTCTTCTAAGGGTCAATTCCTGTGTCTTTGTCATCTTAAGGATCAAGTTTTCATGCTGTTTCTTGTCTAATATCCGAAACCTTTTCCTCATGTATTTTATCCATTTTTCAATTTGTTTACACTAGGAGGACAAGTCTGGTCCAGGATACTCTATCATGATCATAAAATCACATTCTAAAAATATCATTCCACCTTCCATGAGGAATGGATTGTGAGAAAGTAAGAATTATAGGCAGGAAAATCTATGAGGAAAGCTGTCATAGTAGTCCAAGTGATAGATTGTGGTGGCATGGATTTGGATGGCAGAAGTGGAAATAGAAATAAGCGGATGTATTAAACATGTTTTTGAACTGGAGTTATAGGACTTGATGCATTGGATATGGTAGGGTCAGTGGAGGGGAAGAAAGGAGAATCAAGGATCACAGTTGTGCAGATGGTGGTACCTTCACTGTAACAAGCTGAATAGTTTTTAGATGGTTTGGGAGGATGGACTCACTAGGTCCTTCCCTACTGCCTATTCTTCCATTGCCTATTTCACTCCAATTCCTGCCCGTGAAAGTTCAACAAATTATTTGGCAGAAGCAGAGTTTGTGGGATTGATCAGGGAGTGAGAAGGAAGAAGTTGCAATCCCTCTCTCTCTCTCTCTCTCTCTCTCTTTATTCACAAGCTATAATTTTTGAGGGGATAGGTACCAAGGATTGAACCCCGAGGTGCTTAACCACTGAGCCACATCCCCAGCCCTTTTTATTTTGAGACAGGACCTCATTAAATTGACAAGGCTGGCTTTGAACTTTCAATCTTCCTGCCTAAGCCTCCTGAGTCCATTACGGGTGTGTGCCACCGTGCCTGACTATACTTTTTTTTTTTTATTAGAGCTTGATAGTAATGTATAGTAGTTGGGTTCTTCCCGAAAAACTAATACATGCATGGAAATCGATTTCAGTGCCTGATCCCCATTCCCCGCCCTGTTCTCCCCACCCTGCACATTCTCCTTAATAAATCATATAGTGCTAAAAATACAGGTGCATTTTATACAAGAAATGTGTTCTTAAAGAACTTGCATATGTCAAAAATGATGACAGGCATCATCTTGAATTGGATCTCTGAAGCTATGAATAAATGAAGAAAACATAAATTTGGTACATAGAGGTATAAGTGTGAAAAAAATGCAAGGACCGCTGGGAGGAACAACACAAACACAGTTTTCATACGGAGGAAATCATTCCCATTCAATTCCTTGCTAATTATTTCTTTTAGCATCTCTTAAAATGAGCCTTTATCCTCTCATTGACAATAGGTATACTTTAGGTTTACACTGAGTCTACTTCCCTGGTAACAACAGTGCTCACCTTCAAGCCCCAGAAGATCTACAGGGGTTGGCATCCACAATATTGTTTGCAGTTTGGAATTCCACTCCACTAGCTATGGAGGACTGGGCCAAAAGAAAGCATCTGACCCACAATGAGCCAATCAAAATAACTCTTATGGGAATTCAGACTGGTAAGTTTTGTTTTGTTGCTGTATTTGTTTTGTAGTGCTAGGGATTAAACCCAGGGCCTTGCACATACTAGGCAAGTGCTCTGAGCCATACTCCAGCCCTACTAACTTCCTAATGGGAATTTAGAATTGGGATATAGAGATGGTAAGTTTATCTCCATAAAGAAACTAACAAACAACTATCAGGTACTGGGGTGAAACAGTAGGAGGCTCTCCTGCATGGACCGGAGAAGCAGAGAAGACAGAAGTGCAGAGAAAAAGAGAATGAAGTAGATAATAGGAGAGAAGAGACAAATAGACAAAGAAGCAAAAATAAAGTCAACATATTTCCAGTTTCTGATTTCAGTCTCTTCCTGAGTCCTTGAATTCTATATATAAGAACATTATCTCAATATCTATAAGAACATTTTCCATTTTTGCTCAAGCTAACTGAAGGTGGTTTCTGTTACTTGAAAGCTAAGACTCTGGATTAAAATACTGGGACTTTCTCTGGTAGGTATATTTTCCCAGCACTGCTCTACTATTATCTGTACTTCAATGACAAAATAAATGCATTTATCCTACAGCATATAATGAATTGAGCATAATAATGAGTATAATGTGACTGATTAATTTGGTTTAGTAGAGGGAAAACTTGATATGCCGACAACAATGTAATCAAATGTGTCAGGCCAGAAAGAGGGCAGTGGGCATTACAGGAAAGGGGAGAAAGCTGGGGAATCAGGAGTCCCGACACAGTCAGATCTTCTGTTTCGCCTGGTCTACTAAGACATCCCCTTTGCTTGTCCAATTCCTACCTGCCTTACTTAGTACCCTCAGCTAAAGTCTACTGCTGATGAACTCATAGCCTGGTCTTTCTTACGTGGCTAGAGTCCTGTTGCTTTCCTGCTGATTAGGCCTAACCTCAGCTCTTATTATCCCCTCTGAGACTGTCAAGATGGCCAGGAAAGTCTCCTAAGTCCTGATTATGTTAAACAAAAACTGAGAGCCCCACAGGAAGACTGAAACTCAAATCCTGTCGCATAGCATATTGTCCTACCAAGTTTTCTGTCCCCATCCTGGATGTCTGTCCTGAAAAGCAGGCTGCCCAGGCAGATATGGATAGGGAGGTGGATTCCCTAAAACCCACACGGGTAGATCCTCACTTATCTAACACAGACAGTGCATATATCTAATTGCTTTTGTTCTTCTCTGTTCCCACAGTTTCTCATGGCTGACTGACATGAGCATGACTGTTGTGTCTTTACCAGAACACCTCAGCCAACCAACCCTATCCAAAGTGGAAGGAGCAGTAGCATATAAATGGCACAGAGTCAGACTTCCTGAGTTTGAATTCTGGCTACTCCCATTTCTAATTCTGGAGCATTAGGCAGGTTACTTTAACCTCAGGTTTCCCACATGTTATAGGTTGGTAAAAGTAACCAATTCATAAGGTTGTTATGTAAAGAGCTTCTTGGAACTGTGATTGAGGCATATTAATGTTGAATAAAGCTATTATTATTAACTCTATTACCTGAGTCCTCTGTTTCGGCCTTCAATAATTTACATGAAATGACTTGGATTTCTCATAAAAATATAAATTCAGATATCAAACTTCTTATAAGATAGTTTTTATTGATATATTGTTCATGCTGTTTAAGTTCAACAACATAACAACAAAAGCTATAACCAACAGTGTCTTAGTCTGTTTTGTGGGCAATTATATCAGGAAAATTTACAAGTAATTTTAAAAGAACATAAGTTTATTTTCTCACAGGATATTGGAAAGTCTAAGATCAAGGTGTTGGCATCTGGTGAGGGCCTTCTTGATGGGTCATCATATGGCAGAAAGCAGAAGGGCAAGAGGGCAAGAGAGCAAACCTGCTCCTCAAGCCCTTTTAATAATGGCATTAATCTACTCAGGAGTAGAGCTCTCACAACCCAAAAAGCTCCACCTCCCAACACTGCCACTTCGGTAGCCACATTTACTCCATAGCAAACAAGAACACATGTCATTTATTGACCATTTATTATGTGTCTGGTTCTATGATGAGCATTTCACACATGTGAATTTAATTAGTTCTCCCAACAACTCTTTGAGGTAGGCAGCTATTATCCTCACGATTGGCTTTTGTTGATACTTAGGATTCAAAGAAAAAATTTAAACCATATTAGTTTGTTCTTAGTAAAATAGAATTTTTTTCCAGTTGGGCAAAATAGTGTGTTATTGTATACTTATGGGACGTTCACTTTTGATTCATGTTAGATTTTTGTGTTTAAAAGCATGTAATTAAAACCAAGGAAACAAATAATAGCTGCTGAAGTTTAATTTATGTACATGCTTATATTATTAAGAAACTTACAATTCAAGATTTCAATTTGATTTTAAACAATAATCTGTTCAAAACTTTTTATAAAGGAACTCAAGAAATTTATAAACTTTTATAAATAAACTTTTTTCTTTTCCATGAAATTTTTAACACTTATCTATGCATTATACTGCATACAGTTTTGCCAGTAAAAACAATAATATTGATTTTATATAAAAATCCTTTCACTTGTGTACTTACCTGTTAAGAAGGTTCTGTACTTCTTGGACTTCTGGTATGGACTCTGCATTATCAGGAAGGACACGAGTTTGAAATTTTCTGTCTTGGAAATCATATAGCATCACAATAATAAGACTGCTCAAATGATCTGGCTACCAAGAGGAAACACACACAAAGAAAAGTATACAAACAAAATCTAATAGCAACATTACCTTCCATGATTTTTCATAACAGAGCAGGGATGTGACAATTTTTATGTAGTCTGGTTAGACCTGAAAATAGGGACAGTCTTCAAAATAGAAAATAAGCTCACAAAAAGACAATTTTTGTGTGTTCATTAAAATGGAAGGACAAGGGTTAGCATTACAAGGAGTAAAGAGTCTGCATTTTGAAGATGTTTCAGTATGAAGCAAAGTAGCTATTATTTAAATATGAAGGTTCTCAAATACTTTCTGAAAGAATAATCATGAGATAACGTAATTCTAAATGTTGTCTACTTACTATTGTGGTACTTGGGAAGACATAGCTGTCTACTAACATAGTTTCCAAAATATCTTGATCTGCAAAACAAGAGAATTGCTTGTTTACCAAAGATACCAAGACTAAAAGTGAAAACTTTGGAATCAAAATACATTTTAAATAATGTTATAAAGTAAGTTTACTTTCATATCCAAAGCATATTTGCATTCTCTTTTTTAAACTTTTTTTTTTTAAGAAAGAGGGACAGTGAGAGAGAGAAAGAGAAAGAAAGAGAATCAATTTTATTTAGTTTTTCATGTGACTCTTATTGCTCCGTCACTATGCTGTATATGTGGTGCTGGGGTTTGAACCTGCGTCCTCACACATGCCAGGCAAGTGCCGTAACCGCCGAGCCACTGCTCCAGCCCCTCTCTCCTTTTTGAGAGAATCAATTTTATTTATTTTTTTTCATCAGGTCTCCCCCGATCCCGAAGCTTAGATGTGTGTGTGGTGCTGGGGTTTGAACCCAGGTCCTCAAGCATGCCAGGCAAGCACTCTACAGCTGAGGCACTGCTCCAGCCCTATATTTGCATTCTTAATAAAGACTTAAATTACAATGACATGATAAACTATTTATAATCTTTATGAATCCTGGGCCTGATGGCCAAGGCTTCATATGGAATCATAGTCAAAGAAGTACCATCTGAATAATCAAAGTAATCATAATCAACCTTGTAATTTGTCTTTTGAAAGACATGAAAAAGATATAATTAGCTGCGCACAGTGGCACATGCCTGCAATCTAGCAACTTGGGAGTCTGAGGCAGGAGGATCACAAGTTCAAAGCCAGCCTCAGCAACTTAGCAAGACCCTGAAAAATTTAGCAAGACCCTGTTTCAAAATAAATAAATAAGTAAGTAAGTAAGTAAGTAAGTAAAAGGCTGGGGGTGTTGCTCGGTGGTTAAGCACCCGTGGATATCTCAAAAAGACATGACTAACAAACCTTCTCTTCTTCTTTTTAAGTATTCCTAATATTTGCTAATATTTTATTCAGATTTTTTGCTTTATATTTATGTTTATAAGTGATATTTGTCTAAAATTCCTTTTCTTGTAACATCCTTGACAGTGCTGGTATCAGGGTTATACTGGCCTTATAAAATGAATGGAAAGTTCTCCCATTCTCTGTTCTCTCCAACAGTTTGTGTTAGAATGGCATTATTTCTAACTCAAATATTTGGTAGAACTCAATAGGTTATACACTGATAAGATGACATTTAAGACCCAAATGACAAGGAATTGTCAGGTTAAGATCTGGATGGAGACAGTAAGCCAGGTAGAGAGAATAGAATGATTAGTGCAAAGATACTAGGTAGAAACAAGTGGACATATTTGAAAACCTCCACGGAGTCCATGAATGTTCTTTTGTGACACAAGTACTTAAAATATATATGATACTTTATCCAGTTGAATGGAAAACAAGGCCAACTTAAATTCATTCAACATTTATGGAAAACCTATCATATATGATGTACACATTGAATTTAAACCTTTATTTGGGAAACGGGAAAACTAGAAAGAATATTAATTTGGGAGTATAGACTCCAATTTTCATAGAATCTTTTGTGAATCATTATCCATATTTTAGCCATCCATTGTGGATATACTGTATAAGATACAATATATTTTTCATTTATAAAGAAAATAAAGTTCATAGTCTTACACCTTCACTACTTGCAAACCAATTCCTATCAACTTTATAGTTTCCCATCATGAATCCCATTTTTTTAAAAAGTTTTGTTTTGTTTTGTTTTTAAGGAGAGAAGGACAGTGAGAGAGAGAGAGAAGAGAGAGAGAGAATACATTTTTTATTTAGTTTTTCATGTGGCTTTCGTTGCTCTGACACTTAGTTGTGTACGTGGGTGCTGGGGTTTGAACCCATGTCCTCGCACATGCGGGGCAAGCGCCCTAACCGCCAAGCCACCACTCCAGCCCCCAGTTTTTTGGGTCACAGAAAATACAGTCATCTAAGAATGAAGGGCTTCTGACGTGGCAAATCTGCAAAGGTTGTAAACTTTGAGCAATGGAGGTGTTGGGTGCAGAGGAAAAGAAAACAAAACACTATTCTGCCAACATTGCATTTGTTTTCTAGAGCCCCAGTCAAAAACTGTCACCTACGGCGTGCCTTGGATATTGTGAAGAATGCTTTATCTAAAACTTACATTATATTCTCTCATAGTAATATGAATGCTAATAATCACAGTATATAGCAATTCTGCATGCTAGACATTGATCTAAAGGTTTCTCATTTATTAATTCATTTAATCTTCACAATAATCCTGAATTAGGTACTACTACTATCCCTAGTTTTGGGAAAGGAGGCACAGAAGAGTTAAGTAACATGTTCATAGTCACACGGTAAGTGGCAGATCAGGTACTCAAACTCAGGCCGTCTGATACCCGAGTGCATATACTCTTCACCATAATATCATACTATCTTTCCTCATCTTATTCTTGAAATGAACCAGAATAAGTAGCCAAATGAAACATACTGCTAGCTTACACAGTGGTACACACCTGAAACCCCAGCAACTTACCAGGCTGAGGCAAGACCAAAAGTTCAAGGCCAATCTGCGCAACTTAGAGAGAACCTATCTCACTCACTTAAACAATAAAAAGAACTGAGGATGTGGCTCAGTGAATGGTAGATCTGGGTTCAATCTCCAGTACCACACAATGCATCAAACACATTGCCTGACTTAAAAGGTCATAAACCTTTTCTATCCTATAATTCAGCCCCACAATTCCAAGTACCTCCCTCCTTCCACTAATTAAGGTCTCCTTTTTCAGTCTTTCACAGAGAACTCAATTACCATCCCTTGTAGACTCTCTCCCTATCCTTTACCCAACACTCTTTATGAAAAGATAATTGAGTTTATTTGACTGGCAAAATTGCAAGAAGGAACTGGACATCTCTCTCCTCCGCCTTTCTCCCAGTCAGCTTGTCTGTAGGAGGTATGCACACACTCCAGGGGTAGAGTAAGACCTCAGCCAGGCCTTGCATTAGGTGGGGAAGTCTCCAGTTCAGGAATAAGGTATTTGTATGTTCCCTTGACAAGATCTAAAGCCATGCCCCCAAGCATTTCTTTTCTCTCTCTTAACTGGTTCCAAACTCAGATGTGAAGGAGGAATACTATTTGTTGGGCCCCTAAAACGCATAGTTCATCTGGTAATCCCTCCAGTTTTGGAAGAAAGGTGAAAGACATTTCTTCTTTGGACTCTCCCCCCCCAACTCTTCCTATTTATATTATGTTTTTATAGAGATCCTTCACATTAGAAACTTCAAGAAAACCCACTTCAAGAATGCCAAGGCCCTCCTATAATTAAAGATTTAGATACACGAGGCTTTTTTGTGCAGTAGAGAAGGGAAACTTGGCAAAATTACCACAGAAAGCCACCAACACTTTTGAAAGAATATTTGAGAGAAATATAAAATGGAGAAAAGAAGCTAGCCATCACCAAATATCAAACTGTTATAAAGTCAGAATCAAACAGCACAGGACCATAAAAAGCCAGCATGGCGGGGGCTGGAGCGGTGGCTCGGTGGCTATGGTGCTTGCCTGGCATGCTCGAGGACATGGGTGCGAACCCCAGCACCATGTACACAATAGAATGTCAGAGCAACGAAAGCCACATGAAAAACTAAATAAAACTGATTCTCTCTCCCTCTCTCAGTGTCCTCTCTCTAAAAAAGAAGAAGAAAAAGAAAAGGCAGCATCATAGATGGAGACTGTTACTCGGCCACCCTGTAACCCAATGAAGTACTTCTCTTTCTATCTCACTACTGGATTTTCTAAGTACACCATTTAATTTCTTTTTGCATGCCCCTCAATTTTTTCATCTGCAAAATGAGAATCTTCCAACTCAAAGGAAATAAAGTACTTAGTGAATTATAAAGAGCTGTACAACTATAAATTATTATTTCACTCAAGAGAATTGTTTTAACCTCTTCTGCACACTCTAAAGAAAGGTTTAGCCCTATACCTTTGAAATCTTGTCTTTGTGCCTTTGTTTATCTGGGATTTTGGGTAGTAGACACTACTGGTTGAATAATCAAGCCACATGGGCACTCGGCCTGTAAGACTGACCCTCAATGAAAACCCTAGGCAGTAAGACCGAGCAGAGCCTCCTGGGTTGGCAGTACTTCATTCCTGTTGTCATGTATGTTACCAGGAGTTAAGCACTGTGCATGAGACTCCAGCGGGAAAGGAAAACGCGGCACTTGCACCTGCTCCTGGACTCTGCCCTACATATCTGCACTGCCTGCTGGTTTTAATCTGTGTCCTTGTGCTGTAATAAAGTATAACCTTGAGCATGAAAGCTCTGCCGGGCTCTGAGTCCTGTTAGGGAACTGTTGAACCTGAGGGTGGCCTAGAGAACCTTCTGTCACAGTTACTAATTCACAAAAGTTAGAACCAAACTATGTGTTAAGCATTCACTAGGGTTTTCAGATTTACATAATTCCAAACATGACAGATTATGTGATTCCCAAATGACCACATTAATGTCACAGTCAGTTCCTAGGAATAAAAATTGACCAACTACTCTGTACCTCTAGAGAACTTAAGAGAAAGATTAGCTAGGAAAAAGATCAGCAATTCCAGGGACATCGCTCTCTCCTCAAGCTGTTTCTATCTGTTTCCTTAATTGGTTGTTCATACATTTGTTAAGGAATCCTTTCATCAGCCCTTCTTTTTAAATATTTATTACTACTTAAAACGTAAGAGAGTCTTTGAAAAACAAATTAGCTGCTAGTATTTACTTCTACTATGACAGAAGTCAAACAATAGAAACAGGTTTCTCTTCATTAGGAATTCCACCTTATTTAGCAGAAAATTGGCCATAGAGTTATCTGGTAAAGCAGAAGTTGTGGCAGTTTTTATTTTTAAAAAAATTATGAGGCCTTTAAAACTCTACAAAGGTAATCAGATAAACACATTGCCTGCTTGAGTTTATTATGTACAAAAAAAGAAGGACATCAACAAAGACACAAACAAGTGGAAAGCATAAAACACAACCAAAGCAATCACTTAATATTTTTGTATTTGGGAGATTTTGTTTTTTTCCCTTCTTTTGCTTTCTCAATAAAGAATAGTAATGTGATCTAACCACCCATTCACAAACTCGCAAACAAAAGGGACCATTACCCAAGCACTCTCTTTAGCTTTACTGTTCCTATAACACCTTAGGGAATAAATCCTGAATTTGTTGTTTTTTCTCCCTAAATCATGTTTTCCTGAACCTAAACATATAAGCCAAATGTGAATTTACAAATACCACATATTAAATTAACAGAATATTGATAATATAGAAGATGAAAGTGAAATGCACAGGAGCCTCCAATATTCTAAAATATCAGGCTCTTGGATCGGGACTGGTGTCTCAGTAGTTGGAGCACTTGTTTGGCATGCGAGAGGAACCAGGTTCAAAACCCTGTATCACATACACAACTAAGTGTCAGAGAAACAATAGCCAGATGAAATAAATAAAATTGATTCTTTCTAAAAAAAAAAAAATCAGGCTCTTAATTATCTTGGAAAACCCACTACATTGAAATTCTGATGGTTTCTGGTTTTTGAAATTCTGGGAGATTGAAACCAGGATCTGGTATATGCGAAGTACATGCTCTACCACTGAGCTAGCTATAATACCACCAGATCACAGAATTCTTCTTCTTCTTCTTCTTTTTTTTTTTTTTTTGGAAAGAGTCAATTTTATTTTTTCATCTGGTTCTTGTTTTTCCTCCACTTAGTTGTTAGTTGTGTATGTGGTGCGGGGGATCGAACGCAGGTCCTCACACATGCCAGGCAAGCATTCTGTTGAGGCACCTCTCCAGCCCTAGAATTCTCATTTTATTTTATTTGAATAATCAGCAATTACTCAGATAATTTAAAGCAAGATGATATTATCATAAGAATATTTTTAATAAGCAACAACACCATTTTATAATTTTATCAAAAAGGAATGCTTCTAGTGTGCATGTAGGAAAATATAACAACAAATCCCATCATTATGTACAACAATAATGCACAAATAAAAATGTAGGAAAATACTTCTAGGACAAGTAGGTTTTTAAGGGCCTATGACAATAATTTACCAGAACAGGACTTTCCTGGGTCATTAAAAAAGATCAAATATTCTTCATCTTTGCCAGTCTGACTGGAGTGAGGTGCATTTCTCTGATTGCCAGTGATTTAGAACGCTATCTCATGTGTTCATTGGCTTGCTCAATTTCTTCTACTGAGAAGCTTCTGCTTAGCTCTTTGACCCATCTATTGATTGGATTTGTTTTTAATGTTAAGTTTTTTGAGCTCTTTGTAAATTTTGGATATTAGTCCCCTGTTGGAAGAATCATAGGCCATGATTATCTCCCATTCTATAGGTTCTCTATTGACAGTTTTGACCAATTCCTTGGCTGAGCAAAAGCTTTTTAATTTAATGGCATCCCACTCATTATTTCTTGACTTTAATTCTTTAGCTTTGGGAGTCTTGTTGAGGAAATCATTGCCAACTCCTATATGCTGGAGTGTTGGTCCTGATTTTTCTTCTAGGACTTGTATGGTAGCTGGTTGAATTCCTAGTTCCTTGATGCATTTTGATTTAATTTTGGTGCAAGGTGAGAGACAAGGATCTAATTTCAACTTCCGCAAGTGGCTGTCCGGTCTATCCAGCACCATTGTTGAATAGGCTATCTCTCCTCCATGTCATATTTGACTCCCTTTGTCAAATATCAGATGTTTAAAGATTTGTGTCTCAGAGTCTTCTATTCTATTCCATTGTTCTTTATTCCGATTTTGATACCAGTATCATACTGTTCTAGTTACTACAGCTCTATAGTATAATTTCACATCTGGTATCGCAAAACCACCTGTTTTGACATTCTTGCTTAGTAATGTTTTAGCTAACTCTGAGTTTCTGGTTGTTCCAAATGAATCTGAGAATTGCTTTTTCTATATCTGTAAAGAAAGACGTTGGTATCTTGATGGGAATTGCATTGAATCTGTATAGTGCTTTTGGCAGAATGGCCATTTTAATTATATTAGTTATGGGGAGATAGGAACACTACCACACTTTTGGCAGAACTGCAGTCTGGTACAGCTACTGTGGATAGCAGTGTGGAGACTCCTCAAAAAATTAGGGTTCAATCCACTGTGCCAAACAGCTATCCCCCCTTCTGGGTATTTTCCCAGAGGAGTTAGAATCAGCGTATTAGTAAAACAGCAAAATCAATGTTCATAGCAGCTCAATTTACAATAGGTAAATTATGGACTCAACCTACATGCCCCTCACTGGGTGAATGGATCTAAAAGCTCTGAGATATATACATATATATTAAAAACAGCTATTAAAAACAACAACATTGCGGCCTTTGAAGTTAAATGGATGGCAATGGAAGAAATGCTGAGCAAAAGTAGCCAAACCCAGAGAGTCAAGAGTGGAATGTTCTCCCTCATTTGTGGAGGCTAGAGCTAAACTCAGGCTTGGGTAAATGGTAGTCAAACTCATGCATTGGACCCACCAAGAGCACAGCAACACATAATCTAGGGGAACTATAGACATGCAGGGGTGAAGCAGGGAGAGGAGAGGGAGGGAAGACAGGGAGGGATCTAGGGAGACAATCAACAATGTAGCATATTCTCTATCCCCCCTGAGAAGTCAAATAATACTTATACAATCATTTAATTCTGGACAATTCACAATCTTATACGTATATATGGAAATTTATATCTGTTATAGGGGTATAATATAGAAGAAAAGACTGGGATGGGGCTAACTATGGCTTAGGATCAAATGTATATCATATTGTTTCTTTACATGCATTTATGATTGTATAACAACTCAACTCCTTAATGAAAAAAATGTACAATGAAAAATAAAGAGCTATTGCTGGAAAAATAAAAATCAATAAAACAAAAAAGTCATAACTTTTAAAAATGAAACATCAGATAGTCACAAGACCCTTTCATAGAACAGAAAATAGGATTGAGAGGGAAAAAATTATAATCTACTACATGCATCTCTATCATACAACCATCTAATGCATTAATTTTACATAGAATGACTCAGACTTTATTTTTAAAAAAAGAGGGAGAGGGACAGTGAGAGAGAGAGAAAGAGAGAATCAATTGTATTCAGTTTTTCATCTGGTTTTTGTTGCTCTGACGCTTAGTTGTATATGTGATGCTGGGGTTTGAACCCAGGTCCCCATGCATGCCACGCAAGCGCCATAACTGCTGAGCCATCGCTCCAGACCTAGACTTTTATAATTAATTTCTAAAGATAAAATTCAATATCTATTTGGAAAACAAATTGCCTATCATAGAATTCTAGCATTAACATTAAATACCAATTTATCAACATAGCTGCCCAAGCTACAGTTCACTGTTTTGAGACATTTTTAAAATGTTCATTTAATTCACTGTGTAAAGCACAACACTTTGGCTGGTGAAAAGGGAGGATGAGGAAAACAATCTGAAAGATTAAACTGGAGAAGAAAAATGGTTAAGACAGACTTAAAAAGGGCAAACAATGTCATGAGGAAAACAGATGAAAACTGGATATCAATTTTTTCTCTGTGATGACAAATTCCTGGCTTCAGAATTGAACTGCATCATCTTTGTAAACTAAAAAAATATATTCATGTCTAAGTAATCAACAAAGCATTTTAATTCAGCTGACAATTTTTCATTGCTTCCTATGTGCAAGGCCAACTATATATCATTACTAAGGAAATTGTAAATGAGGATTGCCCTCTTCAAAGTGTGTCTTTGGGAAGCCAGATGCTCATCAGTTTAGCCAGGTTGCCAGTACTCCAAACATTTCTGGAAATTCTTTTTGGACCTACATGCAGTCAATTTACAAACCAATATAAAGTTTAGAGTTACAACTAGTACAAAAACCAACGCTTCCAGGCTTTTTGGTAGATCTCATCGTAACAATATCTGGTTAATTCCTGGAGTCAACTCCACACTCAGAAGCTGATAATTAACGACCACAGTGGAGGGAATCTGAAACATTGAGAATGGAATCCTGGAGGTAAAGAAGAGAAGCTGGGCTCCCACAATTAAAACTATCAGCTAAGAATGGGATTATCTTAATTGTGGTTGATTTGTGATACTCATTTTTAAAATATTGCACCTGTTTTATTTATTTCATCTCCATACTTCTCCCAACACTCTTAATGGTTTTATATTTGTGAGAGCTCATAAACTAAAATATAAGAGGTACATACAGAAAATAGAAACACACCAGGAAGCTCTAGTTCTCCCTATTAACAGAATTATTTCCTGTTCATTTTAATGACTGCAGTACATCTAAGATCAAGGCACTTGGCTAGGTAATGTGCGGTTAAAAAATAAAAGAAGGGGGGGGAACCATAGGTAGGGCTGGAGGTGTAGCTTGGCGGTAGCGCGCTTGCCTTACCTCGCTGGGTTGATCCCCAGCACCCCACACAAACCAACCAACTCCAGGGTGCTAGTTTCACTGAAACTTCCTTGATTCCTTGACGTTTGCAATTAACCAACGATATGCACATGGGTAAAAACAAAATCGGATGTGTTTGAGGGGCGGGGAGAAAGGCTGCATTTCAGACTCTCGGTATTGCTTTGTTTTAGTACTGATCTTCAAATCTGGTACTACTCACACTTCAGGGTACTGAAAGCCAGCTCATAGGACAAACGCTGGAAGAATTCATCCTCAGACTCAGGCAAAGACGGCAGGGGTTCGTTCCCGTAGTTTATTAAGACTTTCTCGGATGACTTTTCGATCCGAATGCCCTGGAAAATGTTCGCTGCCGTAACGTACACGCAGTCCGGGTAGCCCGTTTTTTCGGGTACACCAGCTGGACTTCTTGTGGTGGGTGCTGCGCCATCCGACATCTCCAGGGAAACGAGTTGGGAGACGGCCTCGGCGTTGTTTTCGTTCGGAAACTCCAGTTCACTTGCGGAGTTCAACATGTTTGTCCCCTTGGCTGTCAGAATTCAACCTTCAATTATAATTCAGATGTTCCGGGAAATGGTTTTCTTTGTGTCCCAAGCATTGTCTCTGAAAAGAAAAGATTATCTTGGTAAATCACTATCTCTGCAGCACCTCTCCTGGTGGCCCTCCGGATGGTGGCATTAAAGACTAAGAGGTGGCATGTAGTGGCCGATCCCAGCATCACATACTGTGCGACTGACAAGCCCCAAGGAAAACTCTCAGCACTCAAGAAGAGGAGAGTTGGACAGCAGCTTCCCACGAGGCGAGCGACGTTTACTGTGGCCAGTGTGGGGACACAGTGCGGCCCCGCTGGTGCCCGTCCCCGGCTCCCGTAAATCCGCCCTTACCCGAGGGCGGATGTTTCCCGGGGCTTTGGGGACAGACGCGGCAGCCGCTGCACTTCGGGCACTGAGGCTGGTGTCAATATAAGGCCCTCGGAAGCCCGGGGCTGCAGCGGCCGCAGCTACGGCCCGCGAAGGCCGTTTGGTTCAAATGCAGCCACTCCCACCGGCCGGGTTCGGGCAGGGGGGACGCGGAATCGGCGCTCGGCGCGCCCGGGCTCCTCGAAGCAGGGCGCAGCTCCCGGCGTGGCCCGACCTCGAGCTGCCGCCTTCGCTGACGCGGCGGCGGACTGGGGCGGACGCGGCGCCGCTGGACGGACGCGAGCGGGCGGCGGGAGGATCGGCCTCCCCAGGTTCTCGCGGTCGACTGGTCCAGAGCGCGGTCTCCATGGCAACCGGACAGGGCGGGCCCCGCGCTCACGATAATCCCGCGGGATTTGGCGGCTGGCACCTCTCGCGGGGTGAGTCGCTCTTCCTCCCCCGCGCTGCGGCACGCGTGTTGGGGCCGCTTCGAAGCGCGCGTCCTCAGCCCTCACGCTGCGTCTGGTTCGTGAATACTTAAGAGGGGTGTTTCAGAGCCCTCAGGCCTAGCTCAGTGGTTTTCAACTCTGGAGCACCTGAAGTTCTTGGTTAAAATGGGAATTCCTGGAAGCCATCCCCAGCGATTTGGAGTTGGTACTTCTGGGTGCGGACCGAGAATTTGCGTTTTTCTCAGGCAGACCAGGTGATTCACACTCAGTCAACTCAATATCGCAGTTCAAAAAGCTCTGGTATATAGTTATTCCACCTCCGTCTCGAACTTGGAAAAGTCTTTGGGCCTCTGAATTTCTTTTCCCGCTCCTATTTTGCATGTGAGTGGTGGTGTTTGCGTCTTCATCCTCTTCTAATCCTGCCATGCAGTTTCTTGGCTACGTGGTAAAAATCCAAAGCTTTTGGTATCTGACCCTTGCCTCCCTTTCCGCCTTCGCTGCTTGTCATCCTTAAGCCAGCCCCCAAACTTCCGGATCTCCATACCTGTGTTCCCTTGGTCTTGAAAGCCCTCCCCTCGTGTCAATCTGTTAAACCTATTCTGCCTTTGAAACTCAGGCAAGCACCATCTCTGTGGAAGCCTTTCCTGAAGCTTGTGTTTGTTAAGGATGTAAGTTAGCTGCCAAGACAGAGATATAAAATAATCATGGGCTTGGAACTGAAGTTTATTTCTCCCATGAGGTCCTATTAGGCTAGTGACACTCCACAAAGCTGTCAGGGAACCAGACTACTACTTGGGATTGCATCTAAGGGATTTGCTCTTGTTGGCTTAGTCTAAGGTGGTGCATCCCCATGCCCATTTCCAGCCCTTGCGTAAATGGGGAGGGATGAAAAGGAAGGAGAGGAATGAAGGAAATAGAGAGGAGTGCTGTGGCTCAACAGTAACAGGTTCATTAGGGAGAAACCTACAGGGAAGTAGGGAGAGTGGAGTCTGGAACCCACCCAATGCTTAGAGCCTGGGAAGATACAGAGGGAATGAGGCGGGGAAGGGGCCAAGGTGCGAGTGTTCTGGTTAAAACAGGAGTTTCCATAGTCTGTGGTTTTGCTGATAAGAGCCCAAGTCAGTAGTTCCCTATAAAGGCCAGAGAGAGTCAGAAGCTGCCCTAATAGTGAGTAGGGAGTTTGCTGTTTGGCTCACATGAGTGATTTCTGGTAATTTTCCATATCCATCACTCTATATTCTAAAGGGAAATAATGAGATGGGTCAATGATATCAAATTTTTACCCAGTTAGTGAGTAAACAGACATAAATATTAATTCTGCCTAGGAAGAAGTTTCCGTGTTATAATTGAAGCACCCAGAGAGGTGATAGAAGATAATTTGCTTTAGCTGGAGGCAGGGTCTTGTAGGGAAGTTTTAACAGGAATGTGGTGAGTGGTCACAGTGGGCTTGGAGATATCCCACAATATGGCTGACACCTCAAGGAGGAGAGCAGACGTGGTGTTAGAGGGAAAAGAAAGGCATCTGGTTGGCATAAGAGAATAAAGGAGTATGGGAAGCTAAGGTGGGTATTAAAATGAATGGAGGCCTTGAAATTGATTAGGATGTTCCTGCCAAGAATAGAGTTAATCATCTACCTGTGAGTGGGGCCTTCCACTCAGGCAGCCAAAAACAAAACGGTTTTGGCCAAGGGTTTTAGTCTGGGGCATATCCATCAAGGCACATGTTTTTCAGTAGCACAACCTGAAAGGTGCACACATCATTTTTACTTACTTACCATTGGCCTGAATGTAGTTACATGGCATACCAGCAGCAAAGGAGGTTGGGAAATGCATCCAGCCAAATATCAGGGAACTATTACTAAAGAAAAGAGTGTAAAATGTGGGAAATTACCAGTATCTCCTACAGACCTTTATTCCCTGACCAATCAACCCATGCCATATGTTTCCTCTCCTGTGTTCCCATAACGTTTCATTCATGCATAAGTGTATTTGTCCATTTAACAAGTATATATTACTTTATTACTATGTGCCTGTCATTGTGCTCCAACACTGGAAGTGAAAAATGATCAAATATATTTGCATTTTGGTACCCTTCAATTTTCATTATAAACATTTGCGTACATATCTGTATTGCCCCACCTTTGCCATTTTTCTCTGCAGACTCTAAAATATTTCATTCAATTTTTACTATCTTATTTTTGTTACATAGCTTTTTATTTTCAAACACTAACAAAATGCCACCCTTTCACAGGAGATTACAAATGTGGGAGGTGTCTTAGAGGTCATGATGTATTTTACCATGTATCACACAATACTATCTAGAAAATGTGAGTCAATAGATTAAACTTTAAAATATCATAGTCTTTCAAAATATGATTTGAGAAGCTTAGCTTCTCTTTCGTATAAATAGTTCAATGTAAGTGATACTTCACTATATTGAAAACAAAATGTAATAAAAGAATCCACACCCAAAGTAGAACCTAGGCAAACAGTTTTGGGTTAGCAAATTCATGGCCACTATTTATTTTAATTGTGTGCATTATCTTGCTTCCTTACTTCTCACTCCTGGTTTATGGCCTCATTGTGGATTTAATGTATTAGAGGGGAGGGCCAGAGAAGAACATATTAAATTTCAGTATATACTGTAAAAAAGTAACCATAGAGATAAGAATATGGATTCAGCTGTTATGAAAGTGTAGTAAAACATGTGGTCTTTTTTTGAGTCACACTCTACAGTGTGATCAGAACATTAAATCAGAGATGGTGTAGAATATTAAAAATTAGAAACCTGGGGCTTTTTGCCAAAAGAACCAGAAGAGTGATTTTCTTTCTCTGGGAGGTAGAGTGATTGAAACATTTGTAAATTAACATTCCTTGATTTTGACTCAGAGCACTAGGATATGCTAGCCATGTAAGATATTAAAGATATGTTTGCTCATTTGCTTCCGTTTGAGCTCAACATAGTCAACTATGTCCAATTCCACTGAAGCCTGTAATAGATAAGCAAAAAGCATATGAAATATAAAGAATTTTAACTCATGGTGTTAAGCATCAAGACTTAATTTCTAATTGCTGGTGTTTAGAAACTGTATGGATGCTGGGCACTGTGGCACATTCCTGTAATCCCAGCAGCTTGAGAGGCTAAAGCAGGAGTATCACAAGTTCAAAGCCAGCCTCAGCAATTTAGTGAGGCCCTGAGCAACTTAGTCTCCTTCTCAAAATAAAAAATAAAGAAAAGGACTGGGGATGTAGTTCAGTAGTTAAGCACCCTTGAGTTTAATCCCCATTACCAAAAGGAAAAAAATTTAAGGCATGGTTGATTTCCTTTGCCACACTTCTTTTCCTTTTTTTTTTTTAATAAAATTATCTTGTGTTCTATTGTGGGACTTAAACTATACCCAACTTGAAACACTAGGTTAGGCCATGAGGAACACTGTTTGCATAAGGATTCTCAGGGCAAGGTGCATTTGGAGACTGAAGGTCAGATACTAAAACAGCCCATCCCTGGAGGATGAGAGGAAAGATGCTCAAGAAGAGGGAATGGATACTCTGTGCTATGGTTTGAATGTGGTTTGTCCCCACCAAAACTCATCTTGAGGCTTGATACCCTCTCCCACTCTCTCACACATGTGGTTCCCTTCTGCACCTTCCTGCTTCCCGTTCGATTTCTCTGCCATGAGTTGACACAACTGAAGTCCCATGCCAGAAGCTGAGCACAGGTTGGTGATGTGCATTTGAATTCCCCAGCCCGCAGGACTATAAGCCAAAATAAAACTCCTTTGTTTACAAATTACCCAACCTCAGGTATTTTATTATAGCAACCGAAAACAAACTAAGTAACCCAAGAAAGCATCATGTAGTTAGGTGAACAGCGTTTTCTGAAAGCAGATGAGGGCAGGTGTGGAAGAAGGCTTTGCATATGCTAAGGGAAGCTTTATTCAA
This sequence comes from Aplodontia rufa, assembly GCA_004027875.1. Lineage (NCBI taxonomy): Eukaryota > Metazoa > Chordata > Mammalia > Rodentia > Aplodontiidae > Aplodontia > Aplodontia rufa. The sequence continues at coordinate 42,198 of PVKS010005052.1, forward strand.
GTGTCCTTTTGCCCTAAAAGACACTTGTCCTAAACAACTTGAAAAGGAAATGGTAAGTTGATAAGGCAAAGCTCCCTTCAAAGATTGTCCCAAAGAACTTATAACCACTTGCAGAAGGAAAAACAAAAACAAAAAACCTTCCTGAATTTGAAACAACAGCAGACTGAGGACAGAGGAACAAACCCCAGATTAGAGCAGTTAAGGGACAGCACCAGTAGAAACTTTAAAAAAATCTCCTGCCATGGATGAATTCAGCCCACTTACATGGCTCTGTGGTAGTGGGAATTTTTAAATTAGAGACTGAATAGAGGTTTCTAGTCCTAAAAATTGTCATGATTTAACTCCAGGCAAGTCTCTATACTCTATAGTTTTTTCTTGATGTGTTAAAGTCTGTGATTTATTTACTAAGAAAAGAGAGTGGAGACAGATTTGAAGAGACTTAAAATGGTTGGCAGTCAATAGAGGAAACTGATAGGAAATCAAGAAAACAAAAATAAATGTTTTAGGTTGCTGAGCAACAATGAGACACCAGCTAGCACAGGCATAGTGTGACAAATATATTTTGGAGGCACACATGGCTTGATGTGATACAGAAAAGCTCTTTGTGTCAAGGCCTTAATGAAGGAAGCAAGAAAGAATAAAAGAGAAAGAAATTTCTCAAACATCATTAAAGGTATGTGAGCACATGAGTTAATAAGCTCATGCCTGATACCAGTCTGGTAAAGATGGTGCCAAGTAAAATGTTACTGTCAGCTAAGCTACACAAGGTGCTCATGATGTCTTCATTCTTATTTTCTATTTTGATAAAAAAAATTTATTTTTGCCATAGGACAAATAAAATGTTAACTTGTATGTCACGATGTTTTGGGCTGATTTTGTGCCCTTTGAGTGTTTTTGAAGTATTGTTTACCTTGTGTACATGCCTCCCAAACATACTATCCATGCCACAAGTAATGGATTAACCAGCACAGTTTACTTTTCTGGAAGCTGGAGATTAAGTATTGAGACAGTGAGGATGGTGGAGGGTATTGTAGGAAGGACAGAAGGTCAATGAGATGAAGGTTTCTGAACTATGGTTCCAAGTCTTCACTCTCATGAAATTTATGTCTCCTTTATTTCCGGACCTCACCTTATAGTTTCTTACCATTGTTTAAGCAGTTCTTCCTCATGACAAAAGCTGAACAAAATGGGCAGAAGGACCGTGTGTATAGGGAAATGATAAGAGCTGAAGTTTCAGGACTGAGAATATTCAATGAGTGTATGAGAATGCAAGGAACAGAAGGGTGAGAGACTGTTGGAGAGAGGAATTTGAGTTAGAGCTCTTAGAAATATAGCAATACTCTGTGCTCATTGGTGGAGGAAAAAGAATAGTGATGAAGGTCAGTGGTTTTCCAGCCAAAAATTTGCTGGAAAAATGGATATTGATCTCCTCAAATATCTCCCTAAGCCATTTTTTAGGACATTTGATATTTTACTTCAGGGAAGCAATTTCATAAATTTATTGTCCAATATAAAAGGTAGTTTTTCTATTGATTTATTTATTCCAAAACTACCCCTTTCAAGTTTTGGAGCACATTCTCTAGACCTGATGGTCAGCATTGAATTCCATTTCTATTAAATACTAAGAACGGAAATGTTTATAATCACTGACAAGCTCAGCAAGATGAATTTTTGTCTCCGTGTTGTCCTTAATTCATACCAATGTGATAAATGTTATGGTAGAAGGAAGATAAGTGAGGCAAAAAGCCTCAAGAAATTAAAGTAGGTGAGGGTTTATCATGTATAATGTCAAGTCTACACAGAAGCTGTGTTTATGAGTTTTTGGCAAAGGTCTGTATACTTAGACTTCTTTGGATATGCTATTGTTTTTCTATTCTCTTATTTCCACGCTAGTCTGGATTATCTTCTTTCTGCTTGCTTTGAGTTTTATTTGCTCTTCTTTTTTCTAGTTTCTTAAGGTGGAAAGTTAGGTTATAGATTTAATACCTTCTTTTTAAACACAGGCATTTAAGATAAAAATTTTTTCTGATTATAGCTTTGGTTGTATTCCATAAGTGTAGTATATTCTGATTTCATTTTTATTAATTTCAAAATATTGTCTAGTTTGCCTTGTGATTCCTCTTTGTCCGATTGGCTCATGTAATCCAAGGATCTGTTAACTTTCTAAATCATCACCATTATCATCACCATCTTCATCGTTATCATCATCACCATCTTCATCATTATCATCATCACCATCTTCATCGTTATCACCATCACCATCTTCATGGTTAACACCATCATCATCATCATCTCCTCCTCCTCCTCCTCCTCTTCCTGTGTGTGTAGGGAGTTGTTCAGTTTAGCTTTGGTTTGTTTGTTTTGATTTGTTTTTGTGGTACTGGAGATTGAGCTGAGGGGACTCTACCAGTGAGCAACATCCCTAGCCCTTTTTTATTTTTTGAGAACGAATCTTGATAAATTGCTTACATTGACCTTGAACTTTTGCTCTTCTTGCTTTAGCCTCCCAAGTGACTGGGATTATAATGTACCATTGCACCTGGCTTCATTGTTAATTTCTCATTTTAGCCTGTTATAAAGAGTATACTTTGCATGACTTCACTTGCTTCAAACGTATATGTCCTAGCACTTGGTATATTCTAGAAATGCAACAGAATATATATTCTGCTATTATTGGGTGGAATATTCCATAGAGAGGAAGGGGCCAGGGATAAGATATAGACCCCAAAGGAATGACCACAAGGACCCACTCCTTTCAACTAGGTAATACCTCCTGCAGTTTCTATCACTTTCCAATAGTCCAGTCAGCTATAAATCAATCAAGAAATTGATCTGTTGATGAGCTCAGAGTCCTCATGATCTAATCATCTCCCCGAAGACTTTAATGTTCAGAGGAATGCTGATTCATTGGGGATCAAGCATTTAATATGTGAGCCTTTTGGGTAAATTCTAGATCCAAGCCACAGTTGTCTATTAGATTGTTAGTTTATAGTGTTGTTCAAGTCTTCTATTTACTTGCTAATCTTCTGTTTAATTATTCTATCTATTGTTGAAAGTAAAGCATTGAAATTTTCCAGGTATTATTATTGAATTGTCCATTTTCTCCTCAATTCTATCTGTTTTGTGTATTTTTAGGCTCTTTTTTAGGGGCCTACATGTTTATAATTATTGTGTATTCTTGATAGATTGATCTTTATTAGTATAAAATGATCCCCTGGGGGCTGGAGTGGTGGCTAAGTGGTTATAGCACTTGACTGGCATGTGTGAGTATTTGAGTTCAAATCCCAGCACCAGGTACACAGGGAAGTCTCAGAGCAATGAAAGACACATGAAAAAACTAAATAAAATTGTCTCTTTCTCTCTCTCACTGTCCCTCTCTCTTAAAAAAAAATTTCCTCCTGGGTTAGATGGAGAGGTAGCTTGGCATAGAGCCCTTGCTTGGCATGCACGAGAACCCAGGTTCAGCCCCCAGCATCACATACGCAACTGAGTGGAGGAAAACCAAAAACCAAATAAAAAAATAAAAATTGATTCCCTCTCTCTCTCTCTCTTAAAAAAAAGTTCCCCTTTGTACCTGGAAATAATTGTTACCGTAAAGTCATTTTAGATAGCCACTTGAGCTCTCTTTTGGTTACTTTTGCTGGTTATGGTTTTCCATCCTTTTCTTTTGATCTATTTGCCTTTGAATCTACAATATATCTATTGAATCAGAATATACTTGGATTTTTATAATGCATTCTACCAGGGGCTGGAGTGGTGGCTCACTGGTTATGGTGCTTGCCTGGCATGAACAAGGATGCAGGTTTGAACCCCAACACCACGTACACAAGGAAGTGTTGGAGCAGCGAAAGCCACGTGGAAAACTAAATAAGATTGATTCTCTCTTTCTCTCTCTCTCTCTCTTTATCCCTCTCTCTTTAAAAGAAAATCCGTTCTACCACCTTCTGCCTTTTAATTGGAATATTTAACAATCCATTCATATTTAAGATGCCATCACTCATTCCGTAATGATATACATCACTAGATTTTTGTTGTTGTTGTTTGTTACCAGGGATTAAACCCAGGGCATTTAACTAATGACCTTTCTACCAGCCGTTTTTACTTTTTTAATTTTTGAGACAGGTCTTGTAAGTTGCTTAGGGCCTTGCTAAGTTGCTGAGGCTGACCTTGAATTTGGAATCCTTCTGTCTCAGCCTCCCTAGCAGCTGGGATCACAGGTGTGCACCAGCTTTCCTGGCGCATTAGGCATTTTCATTAACTTCATTATTGTGTGAACAGGGAGTGCAGTTACACCAACAAAGATAGCTATGATGTCACTAGGCAATATAATCTTTTGAGACCATCATACATTCAGTCCATTGTTGATGAAAATGTTGTGGTGCATGACTATAACTACAGATTGGGTAGGGTTCACATCATCATTCTTCTGTTTGTGTTCTGTGTGTATTACATCTTTGTTCTTCTATTCCTCCATTTCTAACTTCTTTTGTTTTAAATAGATATTTTCTAGAGTACCATTTTAATTTCTTTTCGTATATTTTTATTCAGAAATTTATTTGTTGAACAATCAAACAAGCTTCTAATGAAATAATATAATACATATATAAATTCTGAAAATTAGGTTTACCCCCCGAGTCCCCCCCATTACCCACCCTTATCCCTCCCCCCCCTCCTTCCCAATACATCTCTACAACTGCCTTAGGTTGTATGACATTACACCTTATCTTATCCAGATTTAAAACATGATAATTTTCATATATTTTTTAAAAATTATTTTGTAGTGTTTTCCTTGGAGATTGCAGTTAGTACCTTAATTTGAAACAAACTTGATTGGTGTATTCTGGTTTGAATTGATTTTAATAATTTCAGTAGTGTCCAGATTTCTGTAGTGTACTTTTCCCTAAGATAGCTCTATTCCCTCCTCCTTTGTTTTATTATTGTCATAGAAGTTACATCTTTATAATAAACCTGCCAATACAGTTTTATAATTATGACCTTGAATAATTTCTTTTTTTTTAAGAGAGGAGAGAGTGATAGAGAGAATCAATTGTATTTATTTTTTTCATCTGGCCTTTGTTTCTCTGACACTTAGTTGTATATATGGTGCTGGGATTCAAATCTGGGTCCTTGTCATGCCAGGCAAATGCTCCAACTGCTGAGCCACTGCTCCAGCCCCTGAATCACTGTGAGGTGTGTGGCTCAGTGGTATTGCACTTGCCTGGCAGCACAAGGACCCGAGTCCAAACCCCAGCACCACATACACAACTAAGTGTCAGAGCAGTAAAAACCAGATGAAAAACTAAAGTTGATTCTCTCTCTGTCTCGCTCCCTTTCCCTCTCTCTCTCTCTTTAAAATAAATAAATAAATCACATATGAGAAGAAAATAATTCTGTAAAAGTACATGTCTTTTATATTATGCCTATGTAGTAGCTTTTCATTTCCCTCTGAAAGACTTTCTTCAGCATTTCTTATAGAAACAAGTTTGCTAAAAGTGAATTCTCTCAGTTTTTGTTTAACTGAGAATGTCTTAATTTCTCCCTCATTTTTTAAAGATATACTTTGAGTACAGAACTCTTGGTTGACAGTCTTTTGTTCTACAGTCTTCTGGTCTCCGTGGGCTTTTGTTGTTGTTGTTTGGTTAGCTGGTTTCTTTGTTTTGGTTGTTTTGTTTTGTTTGTTTTTTTATACTGGTCATTGAACCTGGGGCCACTTTACCACTGAGCCACAACCCCAGCCTTTTCCATTTTTTATGTTGAAATATGGGGTCTAAGTTGCTTTGGGCCTTGCTAAATTGCTAAGGTTGGATTTGAATTTGTGATCCTCCTGCCTCAGCCTCCCGAGCCACTGGGATTATAGGCATGTGCCACCACATCCAGCTTCTCCATGGTTTTAGATGAGAAGTCGGCTGTCAACCTTATAGTGGATGATTTGTAAATAAGTTGCTTTCTTCTTGTTGCTTTCAAGGTTCTATTTTTATTTCAATGGTGTCTTAGTTCATTTGGGTTGCTATAACACAATACCGAGTCTGGGTGGCTTAAACAACAAAGTTATTTCTAAAGGTTGGGAAGTCCAAGATCAATGCAGCAGCAGATTTCGTCTCTGTGGGACATCCTTTTTGAGGTTATGGATGGTTATCTTCTGGCTGTGTCATCACGTGTGGAATGGAAGCCATTCATGAGGGCTCAGCCCTCACAACCCAGTCACCTCCTAGACATTAGGTTTTAACACAAGAATGTGAGGGACAGGGAGACACAAACATGCAAACATTCAGTCTATGGCAGAGAGTTTTACTTTGATGTGTCAAGTTGTGGGACCCCCTGAGTTTATCTTACTGAGTTTACTGAGTTTCTTGTATGTATAGATTAATTTTTTATCAAATTTATGACATTTTCTGTTGTTAATGCTGCTACCTTGCCCCCATTCTTTCCTTTTGAGACCTCATTATGCTTATTTTGTTATGTTAAAGGTCTGTGAGGCTCTGCTCATTTTTCTTGTTGTTTTTTCTTTTTATTCAACAAATTAGATGATCTTAATTGAGTTATATTCAAGTTTTCTGATTTCTCTGCCACTGTAAACTTTCTGTTGGACTCTGATGAATTTTGCATTTTAATTATTGTACTTTTCAACTTTAGAGTTTTGCTCTGGTTCTTCAAATTTTTTCTTTATCAGTATTCTCTGTTTGACAAGACATTCTTGTCATATTTTAATTCTTTATACAATGGTTTCTTTTGCTTTCTATATTTATAATAGCTGTTTTAAAGTATTTGTCTAGCAAGTACAATACTTGGGTCCCTTGTTTGCTTCCCTCACTCTGTGTGAATGGGCCATATGTTCCTATTTATGTACATGTCTCACTTTTTTTGGTCAGAAAATGGATATTTTGAATAGTGTACTGTGACAACTCTAGAAATAACACTTCCCCTCTGACCCTAGGTTTGATTATTTTTGCTATTGATTGCAGTTGCTATTATTGCTATATGATTATTTAGTAATGTTCCTGAATTAATGCTATAAAGGCAATATCCCTAGAGTGTGTGACCATTGAAGTCCCTCCTCACTTACCCTGGTGGTCAGCTAATGATTGGTCAGAAATTTCTTTAAATGCCTAGAATCAGTAAGGGAGTAGGTAAAGTTAAATGCCACAAACTACAGTGCTTTCTAAGGCTTAGTAGGTTTTATTTTTGTTTTTAATTACTTTGCAACTTTTTATAAGCCTTTGGTTAATTTTCACAGTTTTGAAAAAATTTATTTTGATAATTTTTATTGGTTTTGTTGTTTTTAATGAGGGTAAGATTTACAGAGGTCTTCAGTCATTCTGAAAGCTCTCACATATCTAATTCTAATGTAACTTTTCTAAAAAGTATTTCATCACATATATATTTAAGAACCTTTAAAAAGTAAATTATTTCGATTTATATTTCTCTGATGATTATCTTTCATTTTGTAAAAATGTTTTAAGAAAGAAGGACAGTGAGCAAGAGAGAGTATCAATTTTTATTTAGTTTTTCATGTAGCTTCCATTGTGGGGCTGGAGCAGTGGCTCTGCAGTTATGGCACTTGCTCGGCATGCTTGAATACGCAAGTTCAGACTCCAGCACCACATACACAGCAAAATCTCAGAGCAACAAAAGCCATGTGAAAAACTAAAAAATAAAATTGTTTCTCTCATGTAGCATCCATTGCTCCAACACTTCTTTGTGTATGTGGTGCTAGGGTTTGAACCTGCATCCTTGTGCATGGCAGACATGCACGTAACCAGTGAGCCACCATTCCAGCCCTATCTTTCATTATTTTTAGCAAAATGCATAGCTATTCAGAATATATTAGACATGTTTCTAAGTTTTGAAATAGTTATTTGCAGTGCATGTATCAGACTTTTCATGAAAGAATATTATGGTCTTATTTCAATCAAGAAATATACTATTTTCAAAAATTGAAATATAAAATTTATTAACACTGACCATATTTCTGATTATGTGTAAAAGAATGGTAAAATACAGTTTTATTTAATCCCCTCTTCTCCTCTTTGCTTTGCCAATGATTTTTCCTCAATAAATTGATTAGCCTGACTCAACCTAAAATGGATCTTCTCAGAGAAATTCCAGTGTTATGAAACCCAAATACAAATTTAAATATTTTCCTACAAAAACAAAATGTATATTTAATTTTCTAAAACATAATATGTTTGTTAAAGGAGCCAAAAAGGAAAAATGAACTAAAGGTTATATGTCCGTACTTCATGCTGAGGAAAAATTCCTATCAAAATTTTGAGGAACTAGAAATGTTAAGCACTATAAAATGCTAAAAGCTTCTATTCTTACTCCAGGGCTGTATTTATGCATTCAGGACAAGTGAACTGTGATCGATTTTCTAGTTAATCTGATCAGTGTCTGTTGTTGGTTTAAATCATGTAAGGCCTAAAATGGATATTTCCCTGTCATTGGATTATCCACATGAATGATTTTGCATTGATCAATATAATTAGCTGAAATCTAATTTTTAAATAGATGCCAGCTGCTCATAATGTCCTTAGTATTATGACCCTATTACAAATTATCTAAGTTTTTATTCAAGGGAAGCAAAAACAACAAATGACAGCAACAGCAAAGTGTGCAGTTTTGAAATTCATCAAGTCTTATTCCTCCCCTTCTTTTTTCTTTTTTGTCCCCCTTGCATTATTGTGGGTGCCATTAAATGAAAAAGCTTTTCCTCAGCCAAGGAATCGGTCAAAACTGTCAAGAGAGAACCTACAGAATGGGAGATAATCTGGCCTATGGTTCCTCCAACAGGGGATTAATATCCAAAATTTACAAAGAACTAAAAATATTTAATATCAAAAGCATAAACAATCCAATCAATAGATGAACCAGAGAACTAAACAGAAACTTCTCAACAGAGGATATCAAGCAAGCCAATGAACAGTTGAGAAGGTGTTCTAAATCACTAATAATCACTCCAATCAGATTGGCAAAGATGAAGAATATCAACAGTAACAAATGCTGCAGGGGTTGTGGGGAGATAGGAACACTATAACACGCTGCTGATGGAACTGCAGACTGGTACAGCCACTCTGGAAAGCAGTACTGAGACACCTCAAAAAATTAGGGTTGGATCCACCATACGATCTGGCTATCCCTCTCTGGGTATTTTCCCAGAAGAGTTAGAATCAGCACATTACAGCAACATAGCAAAATCAGTGTTCATAGCAGCTCAATTTACAATAGCTAAATTGTATAATCAATACAGATGCCCCTCACTGGATGAATGGATCCAAAAGCTGTGGTATATATATGTACAATGAAGTTCTACTCAGCTATTAGAAACAACGATATTGCAGCCTTTGAAGGTAAGTGGATGGCAATGGAAGACATCATGCTGAGCAAAATTAGCCAAACCCAGAAACTCAAGGGTCAAGTGTTTTCCCTCATTTGTGGAGGCTAGAGCAAATGAGGCTCAGGTGATAGGTAGGCAAACTCTTGTACTAGACCACCAAAGGCGTAGCAACGCATAATCTAGGGAAACTACAGGGAAAAAGGGGAGGGGAGGGATGGGGTAAGGAGGACGTAGGGAGTGGGAGGGAAGATAGGGAGACAATCAACAATGTAACAAACTCTTTATGCCTCCCCCAAGAAGCCAAATAATACTTATGCAATCATTTAATTCTGGAAAATTCACAGATATATGTATGTATATACACACATACACATTTATAACTGTCATGGGGGGAATATAGAAGAATCAAGAGACTGGGGTGTGGGTAATGTGGAGGTTATTCTGGATTAGGATCAAATGCATAGCATATTGTTGCTTTTTATGCATTTATGATTGTACAACAACTCAACTCCTTAATAAAAAGAAAAAAGGATCATGAGTCACATGAAATTATGGGAGGGTATATTTAATTTTTTATGTGACTAAATAAAAAATTTTCACTCCTTCCAAAAAACAAATCCAACCAGACCAAATTAATTAAATAATCACTCAAAACAACAAAAACTCTGAAACAATATGATCTGTAACTAGGCTTGAAGGTATTGTTTTACTTTAAACTGGATTTAGGGAGCCATCTGCTGGTAAATTGACAAATTGTCTTTGTTTTTGGTTTGTTTTTTTTTTTAATGGATGCATAGTTAGGATTGCCAGAAAATTTATGGGATGCCCCATTAGATTTGAATTAGGTATAAAAAATAATGTTTTAACATTGAAGTATGTTAGTATAATACAGTATTTACTCCATATGCCAAAACTACCTTGCTTGAAATTTAGTTATATTCTTTCAAGTTATTAAGGAAATATTTCCTTGAAATCCAGATTAAATGATTATTCAAATTGCTAAATTCACTCAGCTATATGTATATTATCCTTCTCCATTCTGTATTATATCTGACTCCTTTTGTAGTTTTATTTTGCCTTGCATATACTAGGCAAGTGCTCTGCCACTGAGCTAAATCCCCAACCCCTATTTTTATTTTTTTAGCTTTGTCTTTTTTTCTTTTACTGTTTCTTTTTTCTTCTCCCTGTGCAAAGTACTGAAACTGTGGGTACCACTGGGGCTATATCCATAGCCCTTTTCAGTCTGTATTTTGAGACTGGGGTTAAGTAGCCTAAGCTGTCCTCAAACTTGCAATCCTCCTGCTTCTGCCTTCTGAGTAACCAGAATTACAGCGCCCAGCTTTGCTCTCTCTTCTTAATTGCGCTATTCTTCCTCAATGTATTTCTTTCCTGCTGCTTCTATCTCACATATAAGCAATGAGTCAATTATAAACAAAAATCCAAGGGAATTCAGTGTATTCTGTGTAATACTTCAGTTGCAGATTCTACTTGTGTTTTAAACAATAAAAGGGATATGCACACATATTTATGTTGGACCTTCAAAAACTTTTTCCCTTGGTGCTGAGGATCAAACTCAGGGCCTTGCCCTTGCTAAACCTGTACTCTACTGAGCTACAACCCCAAGCCAGCGTTACTAATTTAAATTTGTTTTCATTAGTAATGTATTCAAATGACTTTAAATTTTTTTTTAAATACAAGAGGATATTCAGTGGAAGGTTCCCCCACCCCTATTCTTCAGGTACCCAAAACTTCCTTGACACAGAGGAAACCATTACACTCTCTGAGCTCATCCGTCAGCTTAAGAGAGGACACAGTTCTAAAGGAGAGAATGCAGTAGGGTTGTTTCTCAGAAGAAAAAAGTATAACAGTTGAGAAAGGACATTTATTTCCTCATAGCTATGGTTTTCAGTTCAATGGCTTAATTTTATTTGGCCTCTGGAACAAATAAAATGTATTCTTTTAAATTTTGGTCTTAGCTAAATGATTTCCTATTGTTACAAAATCCAATTCCTTTAAAATCTATATTATAAAATATTACAAAGTAGGGATGTTGTTCCATGAAAGTGGCAGTTAAATTGGATGAGAAAAAAACATATTTTATCTCTTTTTGGACATCTATCTTTTTTTCTCTCTCTTCCTGTCTTCAGTCATTCATAGCTAGAAACAGAGAGCCTGTGTTCAGACCCCACCTTTGTCTATTTCTGTTTGTAATTCTAAATTAAATTAACCATTTGGTCATGTATAAATTCAGGCTTATGCTCTTGTTATGAAGATTAAATTAAATAATATATTTGAAATATGATGCCCTCCAGCCAAAGCCCACCAGGAGCAGACCTATAGTAGAACAAGTTGGGTGTGTTGCTTCTTTGCACAGTGTACACACTGGGGAGCTGTGGACACATTGATAAAAAGGCATTGGGGGGCTGGAGCGGTGGCTCAGTGGTTACAGTGCTTGCCTGGTTTCGAACCCCAGCACCACATACCAACAAAGTGTCGGAGCAATGAAAGCCACATAAAAAACTAAATAAAAATTGATTCTCTCTTTCTCTTACTGTCCTCACTTTAAGGGGGGGGGCATTGGGAAGCATCTATTATTGGATTCAGGCCGTGGTTGGAGGGCTTGGGGGAGGATCCAAGGACACAGGGGTTCACTCTGGATTGAATGCTCTCCAAATGCAGGAACAATCTGTGAAGGAATATCTCATATTTATTATATGGAGGACAGACTAGTGTGAGGGTAAAATTCCAAAGGTGACAAATCTGCAGTGACATTTATTATCTGTAAAAGGAGTTATTTGGTGCTTTATAGTAGCACAGTGATCTTGTTTTTGTTTCTGCTTGAACAAGACTATGAAGTGTATGAAGTAGTCTTGTTTTTCTCACTTCTTCATGATCTCAGAGTGGCCTTGACTGGTGTTAGTGTTCTGTGAGATCATGTCCAACAGGAGCATAAGTTATGCTAGCCATGAGCTCCAGGCTGGCTTCTTACTATGCTCAGGCCTGGCTCATCTCTGGATATCAGGGACAGCTTGTTTCTTCCTTAGAAATCATCTGGCTCCTAAAAGATGCTCAGTAAAACTTGGTTACATCTGGACTGTACCTGAGTTACTTAATGATTCATTATTCTGTCTTATCACTGGACAATGACCCCCTAGAGGACAGAGGATATGGTTCAGTTGTTTATCTTCCCCAACATGATAGAGGTGCCTAATACTACTAAAACGAGATATGTCTGCTACGGCTTTGCTGTTTGCAACTCTGCTTTTGTTTTCTGACCTTCTGTGTCCTACCTCCCTTCCTCTCCCTTCATTAGCCACAGTGAACAAGTCCAGGCAGACAAGGCTTATAAAGCAGTGATTTCTGTAGTTCAATCACAGAATGGCATTGCTTCACAAAAGACAGCCAAGACAGAAATTTTACTCTGTGTGTGTGTGTGTGTGTGTGTGTGTGTGTGTGTGTGTGTATTGGGGATTTAACCCAGGGTTTCTTTGCCATTGAGCTACATTCCCAATCCTATTTTATTTATTTGTTTTTATTTTATTTATTTCGAGACAGGATCTCACTAAATTGCTTAGGACCTCACTAAGTTGCTGAGGCTGGCCTTGAACTTATGATCCTCCTATCTCAACCTCCCAGGTCACTAGGATTACAGGTGTGTACCATCATGCCTGGCAGAAATTTTACTCTTTATTCTTCTAAACACTTAAGATGATCCATATACAAGTACATAGTATCTCTTATTTTAAATCTTCATTATTTAAAATTCATCTGTACCCAGAAACTCCTAGGAACCTCTTATCTTCCTCACCATAACCTCATACAAACCATCCTGGGTCCACTTCATAACTCACTCCTTTTTCTAGCCTCTCCTCTGCACAGCACCATACAGCACACTGAAGGACCTGCAAAGGGGCATCCAAAATAGTGAAGTTTGTTTTCCACTATCTTCTCAGGCTCTGGTTGATTTTTTCTGGTTCTGTTTTCTTTTCAGAGAGTTGGAGTAGGTGTGAATAGATTTGTATTTTCTTGCAATGGTCGGCTATGTTTTCAGATCAATGTTCCCACATAAGAAAATTTCTAGAAAAATGTGATAAACAATCATAAGAAGTTTAAAAATGGTCATAATCAAAATGAAGTCATTTGCATCAAGCCCTAACCAAGCATAAATAAATAAATGAATAAGTCCAGGAGATGACTAAGGAGATCTCATACACATATGTCTGATAATAAAATCTATCACAAGAGACTACTCGAACCACAACCTCACACAAGGCTACAGCAACCTTACACAAATAGTCCCTTTGCCATGACATCCGCCCTACCACCTTGGAATGACATCAACTTGTTGTTGATCCTTGTAGCCAAAGACTGCTGTTTCAAAACAACTTTTGTAATCCTCCTCATTTTGTCTTTAATTTTTTTCCTTGCCTCAACCTCTTTGAATACACACATAATTTACCATGGTACACATAGTCCCGTTACAGTGCTTGCTGCTCCCAAATAAATTCATTAATTTTGGAGAATCTCTGTTATTTAGGTTGACAGAAGCTTCAAAGAGCTTACAGAATAGTAAAGATGGAACATCCAGAATTGAAGCTAAACTGCAACTCTAGGTGATCCTACACAGCATCCACTTTTGCAATGAGGGCATTTGTTGATCCCAGCAAATGTGACCCTTCATTCTGATGACCTGACAGGTGAGGAGATCAGAAATGAAAACAGAGGGTCCACAGAGGATGCCAAGTCTGATAAGAGGACGTCCCCACAGTAAGCTGCATGCCAAAGGGCGATACCCTTGATGAGGAGGAACCACAAGTAAATGAGACCTCAGAGAGATTTTCTGTGTGGGGCTGGGAATCTCAAGTCTGGGATCTGTTGGTCTTGTGTTGGTTGTCCCCCTAGGAGTCTAGCAAAAAATAAAAGCAAATCGTCTTTGGAAGAAGTAACTTTTCATTTAGGCCTCAAGTTATACCCCTAAATATTATTTTAGTTACAGTAGACAGCATACCACAATAATGAAAGGCACAGAGATGCACTTTAGCAATGTGGTATACAGCAATGAAAACCCTTAGCCATTAAAATAAATAGCATAGAGAAGCCTCATTAAATGGCAGCACTGGAAAAAAGCTCTAGGGCTAAACCTTAGTTAATGATTTTATTAGCAGTGACACAGAGATTAATACAAATAGAATGTTCAGAGCAAAGTAGTGGTGGACCAAAAGGCTAACAAGCCCAGCTGCATTAGGTGCCAGTCAGCAAAACACAGCCCACAGGCCAAGTCTCACTCACAACCTCTTTTTATAAGTAAAGTTTTACTGTCACACAACTATACAGGTTTTTTTTTTAAGAGAAAAGGACAGTGAAAGAGAGAGAGAAAGAATCAATTTTATTCAATTTTTCATGTGGCTTTTGTTGCTCGGACACTTCATTGCGTACATGGTGCTGGGGTTTGAACCCGCATACTTGTGCATGCCAGGCAAGCACTGTAATTGCTGAGCCACCACTCCAGCCCTATACAATTTTTAATATATATATATTTTTAATATATATTAAATTTTAAAAATATATATTATATTATATACTTTATATATATTATATATATATATAATATATATAGTGTTACAACAGCCTAGTGAAGCACTTGTGATTAAACTATGCCCCCTGAAGCCTAAATATTTACTATATGATCCTTTTCAGAAAGAGTTTGCCTGCTTCTGGATTTGAACATCAGATATAGCTGATGTGGCAAAGTGATTACTTTGAATCCTTCCAAAGTTGGGAGTCTTTAAACCTGTAGGAGCTGGGGGGAAAAATTGTGTTTTCCTCCATCACATATCTGTATTTATTTGAACATTATATTCTCCTCTTCATTTCAATTCTCTAGGTAAAGTTGATTCTCTCCAGTATCATCACTTGTCATTTATTTGCATATCTCCATCATATATTCCTACGACGTGGTATCTATTTTTTCTTTCTACTCCCTTAATACTAAATCTATACTACTTTTCCCTGCGCCTTTTTTCTCCCCCCTTCTCTTTCTCTTCCTTTTCTTCCTCCTTCCTCTCCTATTTTATTCAAGAACTATTTATTGAACTCTATGCCAGACAGTATCCCAGACACTGAGAATATAGCAGTAATAAGATGATCTCTGCCATCACATTGCTTATATTGGTACCTCAATTTAAAAAGCACAGTAAGTTCTCAGATCACAAACCAGTTACCAAACAGGGTTTCAGACTCCAAGGAATGATGCACTCACCAACCTTCACTTGGCAAGAAGACCCAGGGTTATTGTCCCCAGGAAAGCCGACTTGCTTCTAGTCTTGTCATACTGCTGCCAACCCAAATTGGAAAAGCCCCTAATAATAACACATTCTTAATATTCACCTGAATGACAACAGTGGACTGGAAGGCACTGTCTCCAAACCACAGTACCACCTGGGATTTGGTGTGTGTGACCTAACAGAATGTTCTCACCTCTAAGTTGCTGAAAGCGATTTTTCTTTTGAGGAAGACAAAGCAGTTCTGGAAGGCCATATGACAGTATGAAGTAAATTATATTTCAGAAAGTCACCGATGCCCCCTAGCTACACTTTCTAACCTCACTGAAAATTTAAAAATAGCTTCTACTTCAGTCTCTGTGCAAAGCCTCTCCATTCTAGTTCTGGTTAATTAATTTTTAAAAATATCTTCTGTCGGAGGCTGACCTTTTTTTTTTTTATCATTGTCAACTCTTTTCCCAGAAAGTTGAATTTAATATAGGATTAATATAAACTATGATTCTGGAAAATAAGCAGTGCTAATTGTGGAGTCCATAGCTTTAATACATTTTACCCAACCATTTCAGTGTTTTCATCTCTAAAATGAGCTCTGCACTTTGGACTTTAAACTCTACAGAAAATGGAATTGCTTCAGAGCTCTCTGGTTGTTTCAGAACCAGGAACCCACTGTTTTGCAAACCAGCTTGAGCTTTATTTCTTTATTCTCTTCTTGAATCCTGCCGTTGTCTGTTCCATTTCTCTGGGTATGTAGTTTATACTGTTGTTAAAATATTTTCAAGTGAGGCTGGGAGTATAGCTCAGTGGTGTATCGCTTGCCTAGCACATGTGAGGCTCTGGGTTTGATCCCTTGCACTGCAAAAAATAAAAATAATAACAATGCTTTCAAATTGAAAGGTGTGTTCCTGAAAGGTATTAAATACATTTGATGAGAACAAGTTTTTTGCCACTACTTCAAATAAACTTTCAAATATCAATTAATGAAAAAAAAACTATAATGTTGCTCATTTCCTTTTTCTACTTCCTTTGTACAGAACAATTCAAAATTACCTATATTTTTGGAAATATATGACACTATATTATAGGCTTATAAAAATTTCTGTTACTCCCCAAGATATTAGAGAAAGAATAGATGCAAATAAGAATTAAGCAAATGCTTTAAAAGTATTACCAAGTTAATGCAAAATACAAAGGATGTTTATGTTATACTTTTATTTATTATCTTCAAAACAGGGTAATTCTTGATTTTGTTCTTTTTTTAGTACTGAGGATTAAACTAGGGCCTTGTGCATGCTAGGCAAGCACTCTGCTACTGAGCTATATTCTTAGCTCAATAACTAAATTATAATATTTGTTTATTTATTTATGTTTGCAGTGTTGGGTTTTGAATCCAAAGCCTCATGCATGCTAGGCAAAGACTCTACCACTGAGCTACATCAAGCAGCCCCTGATTAATACGTATATTTTTTGTTAAGGTTAACCGTATTTGCTGTGAGCTCTTATTTAATAAGGTTACTGAATTGAAAATTGTCATTTTCCTCTACCTAAATCTATAATTTTATAATATTTCTGTATAAATGATGATTAAAAAGAATATATGATTACACATAGAAATTTTGAAATACTAGCACATGCACCATATAAAAAATTTAACTCAAAATTATAGTGATAGCTTTCTATCAGTATAACAAAATGCCTCAGATAATTAACTTATAAAGATAAAAGGTTTATTTGGGTTCATAGTTTTGTAAATTCTTGTCTATGATCAATGGGACCTGTTGCTTTGGACCTGTGGTGCGAGTGCATGACAGGGTAAAACCTCTTATATCATAAGGCAGGGAACAAAGATAGGGAGAGGCCAAAGTTCCACAATCTCTTTTGAGGATACACCTCCAATGAGATAAGGTCTTTACACTCACCCACATTTGCCATCCTAGGGACCAAACCTTTAACGCATAGGCCTTTGAGAGACATTCAAGACCCAAACTATAGCAAAGACCAAAAGGTAAGAACTAAAAGTATAAGGTTCTTAGAAGAAAACATCAGAATAAATCTTTGTGTATTAGGCAATAGTTTCTTAGATATGACACCAAGAATATAAGCAAAAGAAAAAAAAGGAGAAAGTGGAATTTATCAAAATTTAAATATATATCATCAAAAGTAAAAGTTTTACCAGGCGTGGCGGCACACACCGGTAATCCCAGCGGTTGGGGAGGCTGAGAGAGGAGGATCACAAGTTCCAGGCCAGCCTTAGCAACCTAATGAGGCCCTAGGTGACTTAGCAAGACCCTGTCTCAAAATTAAAAATAAAGTAAAAGAAAGGCCTGGGGAAGTGGCTCAGTGGCAAAACACCACTGAATTCAGTCCCTAGTACCAAAAATAAAAGTAAATATGTAAACATAAAGGTGGCATTAGAGCAATTCTTTTAAATGCTATTATGTAGTATATATTCATCAGGCTTAAGAATCTAAATATAAAATTAAAAATTATTTACTACACTGGTGTTGACCTTCAGAAAAAAAATAAGTTGCAATTTATGGATAATAGAAGGAAAGTAGCTGTTGGTAGTTCCAACAAAATTTATCAAATAGAAAATGATTTTCATAACCATGTTGACAAATACTTATTAAATCTGCACCATTTGTAAAAGAACGTGACAAGCCTCTGAATAGGTTACTACTATAAGGCCAGCATCAGGCTGTGTTGCACAGGGCTGATGGAAGAACGGAATGGCAATTCTTGCTTGAAAGCTGGGGAAGGAAACAAGACTGATGTCGCTGACAGAGCCAGCAGGCGTTTCCCGACCCCTTGAAATGCCGGATGTTCCTTGGTCTTCTATCCACTTTTTTGTTTTTGCAGATCCTGCCTTCCAGAACTAGGGGTGGTAGAGTTCCACAGAGGGGCAGACATCCATCTATCCAGTAGGCTTTAGCAGCTGCCTATTATAAGCCAGGCGTCTAAATCCCAATAATTATATTACACAATGAAGATAAGACATAGTTTAGCCACGCGTATCTAAATTATAGGAGGGAAATTATAGAAAGGGATTTTGATAGTATATTAAGCTGTTAAGCAGCTCTATTGCTGTTGAACTTCCCCAGTTCTGTCTATCCTGTGATAATCATACTAATCTGAAAGGAAAAGCCAAGTATTTCTCAAGGAGTCCACATAAATATATATCTATATTTTTCTATTATAATGACATGTTCAAAGTGAATCACATAAATATTTAAAACAGAATTTAAAGCTATTTATCAGGGTAGACAGCGTGAAATTAAGCTGCCACTTAATTTCACCATTACTTTTTTCCTAGGAAAGAAAAACAATGGATTTTGGACTCTGTAGTCTTCCAACCTAAACAGTTGGCTGAGTCATTTAGTCTCTCAGCCTCAGTTTCCTCATCTGTAAAATGAAAATAACAATATTTCCAACCTTGCTGAGTCATCCTGGGCTTAAATGAGGTAATGAAAGTAAATGTTTTAACCTTGTGCCTGGTACCTCTCAGTCTTCAATTAATGTTAAGCATGATGTTCAAGGAAAATATGAATTAAGCAGCCTTTCTCTTCAATTACAATCCATGAAACAGGCATCAAGTTCTTGGAGATGGTGATGGTGGATGTGTCTTTTCTTTAAAAATAAATCTTTTTTCGCTGTTAGTTTTTGTTACATATGTCTAAGAAAAATAAAAGACTAGAAAAGTTTAGGTAAAGATATATATTTTAACAGAAATAGTATAATATTATATGACATGTTTAAAAATGTTACCTTGCAGGGGTCCAAAATCCTTAAGATCAGAATGGAAGAAACTCATATTTAGAGAATTGGAAAGATTTTAGACTATAAGGCAGAGATTTGAGGAGCCATCGTGGCTGCTGTAGAAGGTTCCTCAAGGCAGACCAAGAGGCCTTGCTTCATTAACAGAAATCAATAGTTGGAAATTCTATTATTGGGACAAAACAAATGAAATGAACAAAACAAATGAACAATGCTAAGTTTCATGTTAAAGTCAGTTGATACATAGTTGATTTGTTAAAAGCTGCAGGCTATTTTATGGCCTGGGCCCTTGAATGAGTAGGCAGCCTTTCAAAGTTAAGGAAAATAAGGCACAAGAGGCCTTAGGAATTCGGCATGTATTACTAAGTCAAAGTCTTTGCTTTAAAAGTTGGTAATGAGGGGCTGAAGTGTTGGCTCAGTGGTTGGAGCACCTGCCTGGCATGCGCAAGGACCTGGTTTTGAATCCCAGCACCACATACACAACTAAGTGTCAGAGAAACAAAAACAAGATGAATAAATAAAATTGATTCTTTTTCCTTCTTTCTCTCTCTCTCTCTCTTTCCCTCCCTCCCTATCTCTAAAAAAAAAAAAAAAAAAAAAAGGAAAGAAAAATAAAAGTTGGTAGCAGGACCAGGCTCAATCTTTCCCATTGTCAGCTTGCTGAGGGAGTTTGAATTCCATAGAGACAGGAAGTAGATTAGTGGTGTCCAGGAGCTACAGTTGAGTGGGATGGCAAGCAATTGCTATTGGATATGGAATTTATTGAGTTAAACCAATGGGGACACACTAGTCACTGTTGTGGCAGAGGTTGGTGTCTCTGTGAGGGAGACAGACTGTAGTACAGAGGATTAAGTGCAATGGGGAAGAGGTGAAGGGGGCATGGTCAGCAGCACTTGGGCAGGAAGTGACTGCTAAGGATGAGCAAGTTAGAGCTATGTGAAACAGGAAGTCAAAGATGATGCTCTTGGCAAAGTAAACAGCATTTTCAAAGTCTTAGGGAAGAAAGGAACAAGACATGCTTAGGGAACTGAAAAAATTCTTAGATTAATGGGAACAGGGTAAGGAGCAGGGAGAGTAAGAGGAGGGGTCAAGTCACACCAGATGAAACAGGAGGAAGCCATTGTGAGGCTTTAGGGAGGCAAAGGACACGATCTGAGTTTTTGAGACATCACTGCAGAATGTAGAATGGATTAGGGTGAGGCAATACTGGAGACAAGGAGACTAGTTAGGCAACTGGGAGGAACAATCTTAGTGAGAGAGAAAACCTGAATCAGGGCAGGTGGTGAGAAGTAGACTGGGGGAGGAGATATCTTAAAGGGTGAATCAGCAGGACTGAGTAACTAATTGGAATGAGAGAATGAATGTATCAAGGATTATTCCATGTTTTTGGCATGAACTACTTGGGGCCATTCACTGTGCTGATAACATAAAAATAGATATTTGGGGAGATTCCAATTTTAGAACTATTAGGCTTGCGGTGCCTCTGAAGATATCTAAGTGAATATGCCCACTAGGCAGTAGGTGGTACATACGTAAAGCTCTGGAGAAGGGTTGGCTTGGAGCCACAGGTCAGTGGGTCATGGCTGTGGTTTGAATATGAAAAATCCCCCAAAGGCCATGTGTTAAAGGTGTGGCCCCTAGTCCAAGGTGCTAGTGGAAGCTGGTGGAACCTTTAGCTGGTGGGGCCTAGTTGAAGGAAGTTAGGTCACTGGGGACATGCCCTTGAAGGAGACATTAAACCCCTGACCTATTCCTGCCTTTCTCCTTGCTTCCTGGCCACCATAAAGTAAATAGGCCTCCTCTCCCATGCACTCCTATGGTGACATGCTGTGCCTCCACAAGCCAAGGGACAATGTACTAAGACCTCAAAATCATAAGCCCATATAAGCCTTCCCCTTTCAAGTCTATTATCTCAGGTATTTGTCACAGTGATGGAAAGCTAACAGAAAAAGCAACGTGGAGATGGATATTGAAGCCATGGTAGATGAGATCCTGGGCCCAGCAGAAAGGGAAGAGAAGGTATCAGGAGATGATTATGAGGAACAAAGTAAGAAAAGTACAGAAGAGAGGAACCTGAAAATGAAACAGGTGAGGCCAGGAGGAAAGGGGAGAGTCACAGGACCATTACGCCACAGAAACCGGGGAGACAAAGGTGGTGAGATGTGTCAAATGCTAAGGAGAGGTCTGTAGGACAGAGCCCCAACTTTTCTTTTCTTTTTTTTTTAAAGAGAGAGGGATAGTGAGAGAGACAGAGAAAGAGAGAAACAACTTTATTTAGTTTCTCGCATGGCCTTAGTTGCTCTAACACTTAGTTGTGTATGTAGTGCATGGGTTTGAACCCAGGTCCTCGTCCTTGCCAGGCAAGCACTGAAACCACTGAGCCACCGCTCCAGCCCCCGCAACTTTTCTTTTGAAGTTAGCAACAACAAGGATGTTGTTGGTAAGTTGAGGAGGGTAAGGCAGTGGGAAGAATTCTTTTAAGATGGGTCTGTGGCATAGCTGGAGGGGAAAGTATCGTTAAATGGAGTTTTCTTAACAACAAGAAAAGGTGGGAGAGAGTTAATTAAGTTTTAATGATAATGGGGAAATCAACCAGTTAAGAGGGAGATGGTGATGATATAGGAGAAAAGGGTTTTAATTGATAGACCAAGATACTATAGAAGGCAGGAGGCGTTTTGAGAAGAGAATAGGAGAGCACGCTTTCCCACAGTAAGAGGGGCACAGGGAGGAGGATGCTTGGGTGCATTGAAGTTTCTGGGCTTCTGCAGTAGGTTCTTAAGCCAGCTTCTGCTAACCCATTGTTAAATTTCAGGAATTTTATGAGCTGGTTAACATCACATTAACAGCTGGAATTTGGCCACAGTGGGAGTTTTTGCACTATGAAAATCAGTAAACCCATGTCAGGACTTCCCTATATCCCAGTCCCCAGAGCGCCAGTTATTAGGTACTTACTCACACCAGTGGAATGGGATTATTTATTCAGACTGGCAAGTTGGTGATATATGGGTGTCACAGGCCTGAGGAAAGTGAAGAGGCTGAATTCTGTAAAACACTACGAACAAAGAGAGGGAGAACCACCTCGGAAAATACTAAATGACTGTCCTGCTATTTTGAGGGACTGTTCAAAGTTGGGGGTCATGAGGATATAGAGGAACCAGTGGATGCAGTGGATAATTTCTTCTGCAAGCTCGGCAGCCTGGGGACCTCAGCAGAGAAGATCCAGAGCTCATCTTTCACCTGGTAATCATGACAGATGAGTGGATTGAAGCAAGGGCAACAAGGCTGTTCGCAAGAGAGAGGCTGTGGCAGTGGAAAGGCGACAAGATAGGAGAAGGTGGAGACGTCACTTTTTCTTGGTATCACATTCTGGGAGTCTCCTTACTGTCCAGGTTTCATTTTTGCAGTTTGGCCCTTCCAGTCGACAGCAGTCATTTTCGAATGTGGCATCCAGGTCCAGCCTTCTGTCTTACTTACATTACAGCTTGGTCTCACCATCAAAGGCCGTAGCATTGCCCTGTCTTTTTTTTTTTTAAGATAGAGGGACAGTGAGAGAGAGAGAGAAGTTTTTCATGTGACTTTCGTTGTGTATGTGGTGCTGGGGTTTGAACCCCATACTTGTGCGTGCCAGGCAAGCACCGTAACCGCTGAGCCACCACTCCAGCCCCATGCCCTACTTATTTTAGAAATTATGCTTTAAAGATTGGAGTGGCCAACATTATCAGAAAAACTTAGAATCATTATTAAGCACACTGGATAAATAAGCCAAAGCAGGGTCAGGAAGATTTTTTTTAAGAGAGAGGGACAATGAGAGGGAGAAAGAAAGAATCAAATTTTTAATTTAGTTTTTTATGTGGCTTTCGTTGCTCTGACATTTCATTGTGTATGTGGTGCTGGGGTTTGAACCCATGTACTTGCGCATGCAAGGCAAACACTGTAACCACTGAGCCACCCTCCAGCCCTAGACTTTTAAGTTAACAGGAATGATCTGATCATTGAAAATTGGCTCTGTGTTGGCCAGCTGATCCATGTTACCAGTGAATAGTCATGGGTGTCTTTAAAATATACATCCCTCTATATCATCAATAGCAAGTATAATTGTCAAGAAAATATTATTTTGCAAATTATTAGAAGAATATAAAAGTACTAAATCATATGAGAAATTGAGAGAACTAATGTAAAAACTCACATGACCTTTAGATAAGTTCATTTTCTCTGACTAGCTTAACCTCTGGGAAGAAATCATTCCTAGATTATACAGAATTAAATTATGAGGTTTGATGAGAAGCTGACCTAGTGTTAAGACTACTGATGGTGGCAGAATTATGAAACTTTACATATCTGCTGTTAAAAGATGAAACTCCAGGGCATAGGAACTATTACTGTAATTTCAAAAGATAGTGAGCTGTTGTAGCTAATACCTATTTCTATTTCCTGAAGTATCCTATTGAGTATACCTGTCAGAAATTTGTGTAGTCCCACATTCCCCATGACACTCTTACACGAGATTAAGTGAATAGAATGTAATGCCAAGGTTTTAATTTCTTTTTTTTTAAAGCAAGAGGGGACAGTGAGAGAGAGAGACAGAGAGAATCAATTTTTATTTAGCTTTTCACATGGCTTTCATTGCTTTGAGACATCGTTGTGTACATGGTGCTGGGGTTTGAACTCATGAACTTGCGCACGCCAGGCAAGCGCTGTAACCACTGAGCTACCGCTCCAGCCCCAAGGTTTTAATTTCTTAATACGTATTCATAACAGGAATTTTCTGTCTGAGTTAAAAATGTCATTTCCCTGAGATAACAGAATTGATGGCACTCTTGCACTTGCAGTTGATCTGGTTAGTGCCAGATTCCACAAGTACAATCACAGTCACCCTTTTCTCTGTGATGAGCTGTTTTGGGATGGACACATCTAGACTCCCTACTGGTGTGGATTTAAATCTTGCCCACCTAACTTCTGTCCTCTCTTACAAGGCACATGAAAGTATATTACATGTGTTTCTTCATTCTAATAATGATCTCATTGCATCTCCCACTGGAATTATTAACCCTCCCAAAACACAGAAAACAAAACCATTTTAATTTTAATTTTTCCAGTGCTGGGGATTGAACCCACAGCCAGAAGCATGCTGGCTATACTGCCTATCCTGTTCTCTTTGTTTCTTAACTTTAAAGAATTTGGACATGAGGTAGGAAAAAAACACATCAGAGAGCTTAGGAAGTTGTAGGTAATTTTTTCTCTGTGTCACTCTTCATATTGGCCAGTGAGGGGAGTCAGAGGAACAAGTACAGCTATTTGCACCGAGACATGTGAGCATACCTCTCTCCTTATTATTAGTCACAATGTGTCTTGCACTGAAATTTCTGTGTTACACAGTTCATATTTTACTGTTGTGTACCAGTCTAGTTTTCTTTTCCTCTGATAGTTTGCTGACCACAAATGAATTGTGAACTTCAAAGTAAAATGCCTGTTGGAACAGTGAGACATGGGAAATGAAGTGAGATTTCTATGCCCAGGTGGCATGAAAACCTATTTGTGGCAATGAGTAGCCCACACCCCCTTAATGCGGATAAGACAGCATTCAACTGACTTCAATAAAAAGGGACTTAAATGGAAGGGAGGTGGCCTTGAGGAGAGCTGGCCGGGGCCGCCAGGACTGAAGAGGCCATTGTTCTAAGTTCTGCCAAGGCTTAGGGAGATTGACAAGGCACCTGCTGCCTTCCAGAGCTGAACAGTCAGGTCAGCCCGGAAAACACCCAGGTCCTGGACACTCCTGGGCCTCTGACTCTCAGCGATTTAGGTGCTAAAGACTCAAAGGGCCAGAGAGAAGTTGTAGAAAGAGGCCTTTAGGGGGATCTGGGGGGGCCCTTCCGCCGTGTGAGCAACCAGGACAGCTTGTTGTCCTTTAAATCATCCTTGCTGTTCTTAGCGCCAACCAAGTCCTTCTTGCTCCGCTGTGGAGCTCCTCTACTGTGGCTGTGCGCCCTAGTGACTGTTAATCACTAACCACCTTTGCAGATAATGGTTTACTTCGTTCACTTCATTTGGGACCAGGATCAATGATTATGTCCCCTGCCTAGTTCCTCAATCCTGCTTTCACAATCCTGGCTATTCAATAGGAATCAGTAACCACCAGTTTTCTCACTGTGCGGGTCAAATTTTAATGTCAATATTTTAAAAAACATCTTGGGCGAGAGACGTAGCTCAGTGTGAGGCCCTTGGGTTTGACTCCCAGCACTACAAAAAAAAAAAAAATTGATCCTTCAATAAAAAATATCTTCAATCAATCGTGTATCCTGTGGTTTGCCTTTGTACAGACCATGCTGTGGAAAGGAGAGAGTCTGGCCCTGGGAGTAGGAGATGTAGATTTTATTTCTGGCTCTGCTGCTTATTAGTTGTAGATCTTAAAGAACTCATTTCATTTTTGAATTTTACTGTGTCCTGATCTATAGAAAAGGGGAAGGCAGTCTAACTGAATGGACAAGATTATAGACTTGAAAATCAAGTAAACCAGGATTTTAATGCTGGTTATTTCTTGTATCAGATGATTTTAAACAAATGACTATTAGCATTACTTTAAGGCTTTAATGTGATAATGTATGTAAAACTTTAGCATCATACATAGAACACAATAAGTATTCAACAAATGGTAGTTATCATGATAATCACAATAATGATCATAATTACTGAAGTTCTCAGGAAGCTTTTTTTAAAACTCTAAAATCCAATGACTTAAAGTTCAGATCAATTGCTGTGAATAAGCCTACTCATTTGATTCTACTTCTTAAGAGAATTTATTAGGAAACAGACTGAAATTATAGAGAACTCTTCAAAGTGTTTAGATTTTATTATCAAGTTCTACAGTAACATTC
This sequence comes from Aplodontia rufa, assembly GCA_004027875.1. Taxonomy (NCBI): domain Eukaryota; kingdom Metazoa; phylum Chordata; class Mammalia; order Rodentia; family Aplodontiidae; genus Aplodontia; species Aplodontia rufa. Next base: position 68,456 of record PVKS010005052.1, read on the forward strand.
AGCAAACAATGGGATTATAAGCACCAATACAGTCATGGACCAATTTCCTGAGTTTTTCCATTGTGTAACACCTACTCGGAAATCTTTAAAGGTTAAAATCCTTATCAAGTAGTAGTACTAAATGTGAAAAAGAAAAGGGTTGGCTCTTTTCAATTTAAAACTGACAGAATTTTCTTTTAATATACGGAATTTGAAGATATTCTCTTTATGTTTAAGCTTAATTTAAATTATTCTCAGGCAATAAAAATTATTAGAAATGAAGGGCTGGAGCAGTGGCTCAGCAGTTATGGTGCTTGCCTGGCATGCACAAAGACGTGGGTTCAAACACCAGGACCACGTACACAATGAAGTGCTGGAGCACAAGTCACATGAGAAACTAAATAAAATTGATTCTCTCTGTCTCACTGTCCCTCACTCTTTAAAAAACAATAATAATTTTTAATATTGATGACATGTTGGAATAATATAGTGGATCTGTTATATATATATTTTTTTAATTAATTTTTATTTATTTTTTCATCTGGTTTTTGTTTTTCCAACACTTAGTTGTGTATGTGGTGCTGGGGTTTGAACCTCGCACATGCCAGGCAAGTGCTCCAACCACTGAGCCACTGCTCCAGCCCCAATATGTTATGCATATTGTTAATATTAATTACATATTTTTTTTACTTTGATATTACACATGGCTGCTAGAAAATTTAATATTATACATGTGGCTCCCACTGCAATTTTACTGGTCAGCACTGATTAAGTCTTTGCCCTGGCATGATTCTAAACTTCTCAATCACCAAGGTCAGAGGCAACACCCTTGAAAAAGCCACCATTTGTGGAGTTCTTTTACCAGCTCTTCTTTTAGATATCACCTACTCTCTCAATCTCCTGACTGGAACTCATCCTTTCTGACACCTTTCTTAGAGATATTCCCAAGTAGTTCTCCATCTAAAACTCTGTCTTTCCAGCAGAACTTTCTCTTCTGCAGGATATTTAGCTTCCTAAGGTGTTAATAGATTCTGAGGACTTAGGATATCACCTATTAAATGCATTTACCCTTGGGGCTGGAACGGTGGCTCAGCGGTTACAGGGCTTGCCTGCCATGCGCGAATACTCGGGGTTCGAACCCCAGTACCATGTACACAACCAAGTGCCAAGCAATGAAAGCCACATGAAAAACTAAATAAAAATTGATTCTCTCTCTCACTGTCCCTCTGTCTTAAAAGAAAGAAAAAGAAAGAGAAGAAAAAGCATTTAACCTTAAGTTTGACACTCAGTCCCCCGGGTGTCAAAGGTCCCAGGTGCACCTTGTCCTCAAGGAGTGGTCAGAGCCCAGTGTTGGACATCTCAGGTACACTTAATTTTTCTTTTGTTTAAACTGAGGATCAAACTCAGGGCTGCACACATGCCAGGCAAATGCTCTACCACTGAGTTACATCACCAGCCCCTGCATTTACCCTTTAATAAACCACCTTAACTGACAGATATCAAGTTCAAGCAGTGGTGATTTTGTGCCTAATCACACAGCTGACATCCTTTTTGTTCATGGCACAGAATCGCATAGACTGTCACCACACTTTGACGACTGTCAGAATGAAATAAAAATTAAACTGATCAACGTACAGTAAGATAAGAACACCAGATGTGATGAACTGAAAGCACCCATTAAAAAGCAAAAACTTCCAGATTTGGTTAAAAAGTAAAATTCAGGGGCTGGAGTGGTGGCTTGGCAGTTATGGAGCTTGTCCGGCATGCGGGAGTACACAGGTTCAAACCCCAGCACCCTCATACACAATTAAGTGTCGGAGCAGCAAAAGCCATGTGAAAAATTCCAAAAAAATTGATTCACTCTATCTCTCTCTCTCTCTCTCTTTTTCAAAATAAATAAATAAATAAAAAGTAAAATTCAGTATTATGAATTCAACCATATGATAATTTACATGCTTAAACAAAATATCAGAAAAAAACTTATGCAAAGAAAAAGAAAGCAGGACTGGCAAAAGTATCAGACTGAAGAAATTAAAATAAAAAGCACCAAACTAGATGAAGAACATTATGTAAGGGTATAAATTATGTAAATAAATTTTAAAAATGTAAATGTTATGTATAAAAATAAAAAGAACAAAAGTTTATTATGAACTTAACCATCATCAGAAAATAAAAAGGAACAAAGAATCCATCTTTAAAAATGAGAAAAGGAATACAAAGTAGCCACAGAAATAAGGAAGAACTCTAGTTCTTTGAAAAGGTAAATGAAATAGCTAGCTACTCCACTCCCCCACCCTTATACGCACCACAAGGAGCAGAAAGAGGCAACATGAGGATGAGAGAGAAGTATATCCACAGAAACAGCCGAGATTAAAGAGATCCTTAGAGAGAACCACGTGCAGTTCTATGACGGCAGTTAGAAAATTTAGAGGAAATGAATGATTTCCCAGTAAGAAAACCTGAGAGTAAAATTGACCCAAAAGAAATAGAAGGTGTGAATAAGCCAATTACTATAGAAGACCTTGAAGAGGTGATTAGAAGTCTATCCAAAAAGGCCACCAAAACTATACCGTTTCCCAGCTGAGTTTATGTAGAATAAAAGAGATAATTACAAAGCTATTTACCATTTCAGAAGAAAACCTATTCATTTCATAAAACAAATTTCAGGGCTGGGAATGTAGCTCACTGGTAGAGCACTTGCTTAGCATACATGAGGCATCATGAGGCTCTGGCTGGATTTGAACCCAGAACCACAAAAAAAAAAAGAAATATATATATATATATATATATATATATATGTGTGTGTGTGTGTGTGTGTGTGTGTGTGCGTATACACATACATATATATACATACATATATACAACAGCAAACTTTAATACTAAAACCTGAAAAAAATGTCACGTCCCAAACTCAAGTGGTGCCAATGTGAGAGTATTCAGAAGTGGGGACTCTAAGAAGAGACTAGGCTCTGGGAGCTCGTCCTCTCTTAAGGGAATAAGGGCCCTTTGGAACAGTCTTCTCGCAGCCACGGGCTAGATTGCTCTTCAGCTCTTGAGCCATGTGAGGACTCACCCACTCCAAAACATGTAACCTTGACAGACAGTCAAAACTCCTAGCACTTTCCAGCCTCAGGAACCATGAGAAATCATCTTCTGCAATTTGTAAATTACCCCATCTCAGGTATTTTATGATAGCAGCACAAAATGGACTAAGACAGCAACATAAAGAAAACCATAGAGCAATCTCACTTTATGAATATAGTTGCAAAAATAGGAATAAAATATTAGTAAACAAAAATCTATGTAACAAAAGAATAATATTCTCTGACCAGACAGGATTCATTCCATAAATATAAGAATGGTTCACTATCAAATAATCTATTATAGAATTTATTTCATCAGTAAACTAAAAGAGAAAAATATAAGCATATCAGTACATGCTAAAGACTTATTTGATAGAATTCACTAGCATTCCTGATCAAATCCCCCAGAAAAATAATACAAGGAAACTGTATGAGCATGCTTAAAATTAGCAAAACTTAGTAAGCAAATATGCAATGGTAAATGACAATTACCATTTCAATAAAAAATGAGATGACTTCCATCACTAATATCATTTACATTGCCTTATTTGTTTGGGCAAAGAAACAAAATAACTTTCATCTATGTAGAAGACAATACAAACGGACTCCTACTTTATACCAGTAAAAAAGTTGGGCATGGTAGTGCACACCTGTAGTCCCAGCAACTCGAGAAGCTGAGGCCGGAGGATGACCCAAGGCCAGGATTTCAGGGCCAGCCTGGGCAGCATAGCAGGATGCTTTTTCTACAACAGTACAAAACTAAGACAACAACAAAAGCACTGCGTATGCCAATGCAAAATAAACTTCAGAAAGATCAAAAACTTGAACGTGGGGCTGGAGCGGTGGCTCAGTGGTTACGGCGCTTCCCTTGCAAACGCGAGTACGCAGGTTCAAACCCCAGCACCACGTACACAATGAAGTGTCTGAGCAATGAAAGTCCATGAAAAACTAAATAAAATTTCTTCTGCCTTTCTCTCTCTATCACTGTCCCTCTCTCTTTCTTTAAATAAAAAAAAACTTGAATGTAAAAAGATAAAAGAGATCACACAAAGGAATCTAGATTATTATACATTCAGTCTAATGGGTAAGGGCAAGTTCTGGTTTCTCTTCAGATCATATGATTCTCCTTTTACTAAAGGGTAGGAGGATACCCCTTTCTCACAGTGGACAAAAAAAATCCAAAACTGTAATAGAAAAGATAGACATATTTAACTACATCCAGTGACAGTCTTTGTATGACAGAACATATGAACAAAGCAATAGGCAAACAGTAGAGTTAGAAACATGCCTGTACCTTTTCATTTTTTCTGTAACAATTATCTACACTGTGTAAAATGAAATCTGATGAGAGCTAAAGACCCTAACAAAAAAGTTTATATACATACAATTTAGTGTACAGTGCCAGGACCTTCAACACTGTTTAAATCCCATCTGTTTACATTAGGGATAGTCCATGTATCCTAAATTAAGGATTCATTAATAACCTCTCCCCCAAATACCCAGTTACGAGTGAGCAGAAGACTTCAACAGTCCAAGCTCCAAAGACAATAGAAAAATGGTCAACTAGCCTTTGAAAAGATGATTCAACATCACTTATGAACTCAGAAATGCAACTCAAAATCCCAATGAGATATCAACTCATACCCGTTAGGATGTTTACTATTTAAAAACAAAATACAACTAAAAACCCCCAAACCAACACAACAGAAAATAACAAGAATCAGTGAGGATGTGAAGAAGTTGGAGCTTTTATGTCTTGGTAGGAATGTAAACTGGTGTCACTGATATGGAAAGCAATATGTTCTTCTAAAAATTAAAAATAGAATTACTGTATGATCTAGTAATTCCACTTCTGGGTGTAAACCAAAAAATTGAAAGCAAGGTCTTGAAGAGATATTTGGGCACCCACGTTTGTAGTAGCGCTGTTCACAATAGCCAAGAGATAGACGCAACTTAGGTTTCTCTTGATGAATGGAAAAGCAAAATATGATAATATATATGCAACGGAGTATTATTCAGCCTTACAAAGGAATAAAATTCTCACACATGGTACACCATGGATGAATCTTGAAGACATTATGCTAAGCTAAATAAGTAGACATGAAAAGACAAATACTCTGATTTTTCCACTTATGTGAGGTATTGACAGTAATCAAATTCATAAGGTTTGGGAATATAGGAAATGGGTATTAATATTTAATGGTGCAGAATTTCAGTATTGCAAGATGAAAGAGTTCTGGAGATTGGTTTAAAACAATGTGAATATATTTAATACTATTGACTATACACTTACAGATGGTTAAGGTAGTAAATTTTGTCATGCGTATTTTTAACAATTTTTTTAAATCCTGCTTTGTACATTTTCAATAATTTTTTAGAGAGTGCTAATTTTTTTATCTACTTTTTTGTTTTGTTTTGTTTTTCCTTTACCTCTTTGTATATGCAGTGCTGGGGATCAAACCTGGGAACCTGCGCTTGCCAGGCAAGTACTCTACCACTGAGCCACCTCTGCAGCCTTGCGCATTTTTACATACTCATAATTTTGACTAATACTAATTTATGCACAATCCCAAGATTTATATACCCAGTATAGATTTTTCCCCAAAGTAATTAAATATATGATATAAATCTGCTGTCCACTGGGCTTCTCTTATTGGATTATGTTCCATTGGCTTTTCAAACTCAACATTTCCCAAGTTGATTTTCCCCACAAACCTGTTCTTCCTCCTGTTTCCTATCCGATGCCTATTCATAAAGGAATGAATGAGTGAATGTACTTTGGATTCTTTTCATAATTGTCTGTCTGATTTTGAGATAAAGTCATTTGAATTACATTTTATTTTTGTGTTAGTTTTATCGAGATGTGATTCACCTACTGTACAATCCATCCATTTGAAGTGTATAATAATTCATGGTTTTTAGTGTCTTCACAGAGTTATGCAGCACTCACCGCAATCAGCTTTAGAATATTTAATCATTGCTCCCCAAAAGTCCTTGTACTTTTTAGCTGTCACCCTCACAATCACCCCAAGACCTAAGCAACCACCACTCTACTTCCTATCTCTATAAATCTGCCTGCCCTGGACATTTCATATATTAAATCATGCAACATGACATCTTTTGTGACTGTCTTCTTTCATGTAGCATAACTTTTTTTTAAGAGAGAGGGACAGTGAGAGTGAACAAGAGAGAGAGAAAGAGAGAGAGAGAATCAATTTTATTTTTAGTTTTTCATGTGGCTTTTCGTTAATCCGTGCTTCATTGAGCACGTGGTGCTGGGGTTTGAACTCAGGTCCTTGCACATTCCAGGCAAACACCGTAACAGCTGAGCCACCCCTGCAGCTCCAGCCTAATATTTTTTATACTCATTTATATCATAATAAATCTCAGTGTTTCATTCCTTTTCCTGGCCAGATAATGTTGCATTGTATTACAAATCCACAGTTTATCCTTTCTTCAATTGATGGACATGTGGATTTACTCTATTTTTTTTTTTTTTTTTTTGCTATTATAAATATGCAGTTAAGAACATTCATGTACCAGGGGTTGGTTGGTTGGTTTTTTGGGGTGTTTTGTTTTGTTTTGTTTGTTTGTTTTTGTGGACATATGTTTTCCTTTCTCTGGGGCCTGTACCTAAAAGTGAAGAAATTTCTGAGTCAAGTGTTAACTTGTATGTTTAACTCTTATAGGAACTGACGGATCATTTCCCATAGTACCTAACCATCTTGCATTCCCACCAACAGTGTCATGGGTTGATTTTTCTACATCTTGTAAATAGTTGCTATTTTTCATATTTACTTATTTATTTTTATTCCACTGATCATAGTGAGTGTAGAGTGGTATGTCAAGATTTTGATTTGCATTTCTCATAACTCAGTGAAGTTGATCCCAGACAGCTGTAACCAGAATTCAGTTTTGCCCTAGTGTCAATATCAAGGTTTTTATCAACCACAACTTCTTGTAGTTTCTTTAACATTTCAAATTACACAAGATTTTAGTTTCAAATAGTAAGGCCCCATGGGGCTGAAGCGGTGGCTCAGAGGTTTCGGTGCTTGCCTGGCAAGCACGAGGACCCGGGTTCAAACCCTAGCACCACGTACGCAACTAAGTGTTGGAGCAACTAAGGCCATGTTGAAAACTAAATAAAGTTGTTTCTCTCTTTCTCTGTCTCTCTCTCTCTCACTGTCCCTCTCTCAAAAAAAAAAAAAAAAAAAAATAGGCCCCAGTTGAGATCAGTATGTTTTAAAAAACATTTTATTTACATGAGTGGTAATTATCATAAAAGCATTTTTTGACAGACGCTAACTTTCTGAATTTGCACTTTGTTTAGAATAAAACATAGTACTCTCTTTATCTACCTAAGCAGCTGTGTCCTTGAAAACTATTAAAATCACTGACACATTCTTTTCAGCATTATACACACACCCTTATGTATAAAGGTCACTCAGCCAACTGTGATGATCCTTTCTGAAAGTGCTTGCACATTTTACACAGGAAAATCTCATTTCTTTTGACTAGCGTATGTCTCTTAATTTTAAAAAAAATGAAATTATTTTCCTCATCCATTAACTGAGATTTTTAAACTTATTTTGTTAAAAAAAAAAATCATTGCCTAGGTTTAGGCTTCAAAGTCTGTCATGCTAACCTTTGTGGTAATATTTTCATTGAGTGAGGGTAGTGACTTAATTGGTATTAGGATTGTATTTAATGTTGCTATTATTTATTTGAATAATAATAGTTCTATTTACCATTCTTTGTTTCATTTTTGCTAAGAGGATAAATTTTTAAAAACCAATATTGAAATATGTTGCTTTTTACTACCACCAAAAAAAAAATATATTGACGATGACTCTACCTGGATGTGGTAACCACACACCTTTAATCACAGTGCCTCGGGAGGCTGATGCAGGAGGATCACAAGTTCAAAGCCAGCTTCAGTAACTCGGTGAGACCCTGTCTCAAGATAAAAAATATTTTTTTAAAGGACTGTGGATATGTCTTAGTGGTTAAGTAGTACCTCTGGGTTCAATCACTGGTACCAAAAAAAAAGGATCCACGGTCATAGCCCTTGGCCCAATCTGAATCACCTGACAATAGACTTTTCTAGAACATCATCTGTTGACCTCTAATAGTAGATTCATAAAAGAGTTTTTGGCTGGAGGATAACGGGCTCGTAACTGAGGCAATCTTCACTATTAAGGATGCTGAAAGCAGAATCATTGGTGGGTGTAAATCATTAAGATAAGTGTCCTATTTTCTCCAAATTTTCTGGGAGATTTAGCAGTAGAGTATCTGAATAATTGCCTTTCTATGGCATCTCGCTCTTTGTCTCTCTCTGTTTTTGTTTTCGTTAGGTCTAGGGATTGAACCCAGGGGTACTCTACCACTGAGCTACAACCCTGGCCCTCCCGCTTTTGTTTTTAATTTTTTATTTTGAGACTGGGTCTCACTAAGTTACCCAGGCTGATTTTGAATTTGGAATCCTCTTGCCTCAGCCTCTGGAGTTCCTGGGGTTACAGTTGTGCATTACGGAGCCTGTGGGTCTTTTAGAAAGGGATTATTACTCTGAGGGGGCTCTGTGGCTCAGAAGCACCAGCACACACTGCAAACCCACAGCAGCAGGTCACTGGGAGACAGGGCAGAAGGCTTCCTCCTCTAGGTAACTAGGACTGAGATCTGCAAATGAAATGGTGGGAAAAGAAGTGACATCCCTAACCTGGAAATATTTTTCATTCAGGTAGTGGTAGGTTCTTGAACCCTGTTCGTTAGTTTTCACATCTCTCAGGGATTGTTAGCCTGGGTTCATTGGTAGAATCCAGGGAGATCTTGGATGAAAACATTAATTTTTTTTTTTTACCAACCTCTCAATTAAATTGAGCATTTCCTTCAATAATGAATTTAGACAAAAACCGCAGTAGTAATTTCGTATCCCATTAAAGTTTTTGCAGATATCTTAGAGATATCATTGAAGCAACTTTAAATGTATGGTAGTCATTAGGACCCAGGTCTTATTATTTACTATGTTAACAAGAAAGAACATACATTACTATATATTTAAAAAATGAGGACTGGAGCGGTGGATCAGCGGTTACAGCGCTTGCCTGGCGTGTGAGTACACGGGTTCAAACCCCAACACCCACATACACAACTGTCAGAGCAATGAAAGCCATGTGAAAAACTCAATAAAAAAAATTGATTCTCGCTGTCTCTCTCTCTCACTGTCCTTCTCTTTAAAAAAAAAAAAAAGGATAACTGTATTTCAGTATAGTCTGGTTTTAAATCATATTATTATATATAGTGTATATATTTTTATACATATGTAATTCATACACACATATAAGTATGTATAGTTTATATACATATACATGTATATACTTACATGTACATGTTATATATATACATATATTTTTTTTTATTCTATTCACTTAAAAATATTACCCATGAGGGCTGGTGATGTAACTCAGTGGTAGAACAGTTGCCTAGCATGTGTGAGGCTCTGAGTTCAATCCCTAGTACCACAAAAACAATAACAAACAAAAAAATATTACTCATGAGGTCAGGAGTGTAGCTCACAGGTAGAGCCCATGCTCCACTTACTTGAGGCCCTCAAATTCCATCCCCAACACCAAAGAAGCGTAAAAATTTAAAAAAAAAAGCACAAAATTATTACTCTTAGAATGAGTGAAGAGAATTGTGGTGCAAAAAAACAACGAAGATCCTGGCAAGGGTAGGCTTAGGAGGAGTAGGACTACAGGGAGCTGCCTCGGTGTAGTCACTGTAAGTGCCCTGCTCCCTTTGCTTTCTGTACGAAGGGGACTGTGCCACTTTCAGGATCCAGCAAGTTGGCAGGTCCTGGTTGGTTCCGGTCCGGATGCTGATCTTGACAAATTTAAGAAAACTCACAACTTTTAAGAAAACACAGCTTCTCAGGATCTGCCCAAACTAGATTAGAACTACAAGGGTGGCCCTTTCCAGCCTGGTTCATCTGGAAGTCAGATTTCCACCCTTCCACCAAGACTTGGGCTTATAGGACTAGCTCCAGAACCTGTTGGATGCCTTCCACCTCCCTTAGCCACTGTTACCACCTTTATCCTTTAATTTGCTCCTAAATGCTCTGGGAAAAAGTATATTTTGAGGTCATTACCACCTCAAAATATAAATCAGAAGTGGAAAAAATACACTGATGAAGACAAGAGCTTCACAAGCAGCTGTGATTAGAGTGGGAGAGTGGGACCATAGCCATGGAAAGAAAAACCTGATCGTTTATTCAAGGAAAAGCCAACCACAGAGCCCAGTGCTCCACGACATCGTCACATTTCAATTATGGTTGTTTATGGCCCACACAAAGGGATCTTGCAGGTAAAAGGTTCAACTTGCTGTGCATTAATTACCTCCAAGTCCATCTGGTATTTCTAGTTTTTTATGTTTGTAGAACAAAAGTTGAAAAGGAGAAAAGGTTTCCTTGTTTTTGCTCACTCTGAACAGAAATGCTGTGTATGACAAAGCTTTGCTTACAAACTGGAACTGCTTTCTGATTAATGGTTTATTTGAATTTTTAGCCCAGGAGATAATGAATAAAGGAGGATTCTCAATAAGAAAAGTGTTGGGTTCCAGCCCTGATACTTCCCTGCCTAAGACCAATCATGTCTGTCTCTAGCTGTGCTCTGATTTCTTCAACCTATTTGACATAGAGATTGTGGGAAGAAATGAAACAGGTGGGTGAGAGGGAAAAATATGTGTGACTTTTTTTAGTTTATTGGAAAATTCCAGAAATTTATTATAAAATATATTTTTAAATTTATGCTAGTAATAGTTTGCCTTGCAAATAATAAATGAATATTTATTGATTTGCATTTGCTTGGCAGTATTGCTCCTTATATTGAAAGCACCTTACAAGGAAGAATTAACTAACCAATTAACTGTTATTAGTTTTTTTAATGTTCCTTTGGTGGATTGTCATGTAAAGCAGATGAAGGTAGCAGGCTGTTTCCACTGAGAACTTTAGAGGATGCAGCTGTCCCTCTTTATCTATGGGTTCCACCTTCACAGATTTAACCAACAGTCAATCAAAAATATTTTTTAAAAAATTACATCTGTACTAAACATGCACAGACTTCTCCACCCCGTCATTCTTCCCTAAATAATACAGAATAATAACAATTCGCATAGAATTTTTATTCTATTAAGAATTATGGGGCTGTAGCGGTGGTTCAGCGGTTACGGCACTTGCCCAGCATTTGCGAGTATGCAAGTTCAAACTCCAGCACCATGTGCACAACAAAGTCTCAGAGCAACGCAAGCCACATGAAAAACTAAATAAAATTGATTCTGTCTTTCTTTCCCTCTCTCACTGTCCCTCTCTCTTTTAGAAAAAAAAAAGAATTGTAAGTAACTAATAATGATTTGACATACTGTATGGATGGTTGCACATAATTTATATGCAAATACTATGCCATTTTATAGAAGGGTCTTGAATGTTGCTGGATTTTGGTACAAATTCCCCATAGATACTGAGGGACAACTGTAAGAGAATTTATTTACTTCAATATATCTAAAAACTAGAATAATATCTGGCACATGGAAAACCCTAAACAAATATTGAATTATATAAGAGATAAGCCCAATTAGTAAATCTTCAAAGTAATGGGATATTAATTATATAAGATTGCACACAAATTGCTCATTTGTGGAGAAGATTAAAGCAAATCTTTGTTTCAAGTTCCTAGGTAGGGACAACAAATATTGTAATTAAAAAATGTAAGCCAGGGCTGGAGCGGTGGCTCAGCAGTTACAGCACTTGACTGGCATGTCCAAGGACACAGGTTCAAACCCCAGCACACGTTCACAACAAAGTGTTGGAGCAACAAAAGTCACATGAAAAACTAAATAAAAGTGATTCTCTCTTTCTCTCTCTTTTGCTGTCCTTCTCTCTCTTAAAAAAAAGAAAAATAAGCTACTGTTTTCCTCTCCTCCTCCCCTTTAGTTCATTTGCAGAATTTATATTAGTAATGGCATAAAATGCTGAGGAAAGGCAGCATTACTAATGAAGCATATCATACTTTCGCCATTGCATTATAGCTAAAGCGTTTGGAGTGGTAATGGCAGACATTCTGACTTTTCCTTAAGTATGTTTATAGCAGCCCCTGTTCATGATCTTAAATGCCTTTCCTCCACAGATTATTAAATTGTCTTCTTGCGGCTTTCATTATTTTATTTCTTGCAAATTGTATACAATTCATTAAGCAAAGCAAACAGAAAAAAATAGAGCATAGTTCTGATTCTTCCGTATTTTTTTCCCTTGTTCTTTTTGCACTTCTGGGGGTCGAATACAGGGCCTTGTGCATGCTAAGCAAGCAGCTCTACCATGGAGCTACATCCCCAGCCCTTTTTCTTTTTCATTTTAAGACTCATTAAATGGCCTGGCCTGGCCTTGAACTTGGCAATCCTCCTGCCTCAACTTCTGTAGTAGCTGGGACTAAGGTGCCCGCCCCATGCCCAGCTTGATTCTTGCATTTTCTTGAGGAAGTTTCTTCATTCCTCTAGGCTTCGATTTCATACTCTAGGATTGGTGCTGCAAACTTACAACCAAAACCCAATTCCACCTTACCACTTATTTTTATCCGGCCCCATGTGCTAAAGGTAGTTTATATTTATTATTACAATTATAGAAAAAAATCAAAAGCAAAATATTATTTCATGGGCATACAAAGATATATGAAATTCAAATTTCAGAATCCACAAATAAGGTTTTATGAGAACACAGCCTGGCTAATTAATTTATGTATTTTTCATAGTTGTTTTCCTACCAAAATGACTGCATTAAATATTGTAATGAAGACCGTGTGGCCCTCAGAGTCTCAAAAATTACTATCTGGCCATTCACAGAAAAAGTTTGCTAAGTCCTACTTTAGGTTGTTTAATGGATAGAAGAACTTTCTTAACTATATGAAATTGAAATATGTGTAAACTTTTAAATAAATAAATAAAAATAATTCCAGATATTCCCTATAGATTGAGGCATAAACTTTAAATTCGGAAAGACAAAAGAACATTCTGAATCAAAAGTTAAACTAAAGCTCTCATCGAAAATATCCTGGCTGCTTCTTTCAAGTACTATTACAGGTTTTAAAATTGATGTTCTAACATTCTGGTTTCAACCAGAATTTTAACAAGAAAAAAAATCAAAAAGTTGAGTCATAGTCAGTTTTGCCGGATGGGGAGTCAGAATGGAATTCCTGAGTCGATTAGACTCAGGTTTCGATTTTGGTTCTACGATTTATTACCCAGGAAATAACAGAACTTAACTTCCTTGGGCTTCAATTTTCCTCCTCTCTGAAATGGCAGAAAACATACTTAGCTCTAAGGCCAAGCCAGGACATCAGGGCTTTACTTTAAACTTGTATTTTTTTTTAGTTGTGTTTTTGTTTTTGTTTTCAAGAAAGGAGGGACAGTGAGAGAGAAAGAAAGAGAGAATCAATTTTATTTAGTTTTTCATGTGGTTTTCATTGCTCCAACACTTAGTTGTGTATGTGGTGCTGGGGTTCTAACCTGGGTCCCTGCCCATGCCAGGCAAGCACTGTAACTGCTGAGCCATGGCTCCAGCCCCTGAACTTGTACTCTTTATTGCTAATACTTTGTTTTTATAAAAGAAATTTCTTGCTGACCTTGAACTCATGACCCTCCTGCCTCAGTTCCAAGTAGCTAATGTTTCAATGAATGTTTAAGATATTGCTTGGAGGAAGTGTTTTGAATTATCTTTCATTTTGCAGTTTTTTCCATCATTTTAAAACTGTCTCATCCCAAGGATTAAGCTAAATGGATGTTTTTGTTAAGCCCAATTCATAACATATTTTAAAGGTTTTTTTCCCTACTTTTCATGCTACCAAAATATCCCCCATCTTGTTCTTGCCTCCGTCCGTGTGCTCAACTATATGTGTGTGCATAATTTTCTGGACTATTTGTTAGGGAACATATTAAAGCTCTTTATAATTTAGTTAACAAAGGATAAGTTGTCTTCCTCAGAAAAGAACATTATGCCCAGGCATTGTTTGGTTCCAGGTTTGAATGTCCCCTGCCTGTCTTAGGCCTCAAGGTTAGTGCCCTGTGGTACTTGAATTTATAAGTCCTCCAGATCATGAAAACACATTGTGTTGGTCAATTGTCCATTACTGCAATTAGATACTCAAAGCAGGGTAATCTTATAAAGGAAAGAGGCTTATTTAGCTCCCAGTTCTGGAGGTTCAAGGCTTCTGCTTGGCTCTGCTGAAGACCTCATGGCAGATGGCATCACAAGGGCAGAGTGCAGGCAGAGGGTGAAGTCATGACATGGGCAAGGAGTGGGGGCAGGGCCAGCTCTTTATAACAACCCTCACAGGAACTAGCTACATTAATTCCTTCTGAGGCCACCCTGCTCCATGGCTTAACTGACTCCCGCTGGGCCCCACCTCCACCCAACCCCCAGGACTGGGGATTGAGCCCAGGGTGCTCTACCAGTGAACTGCATCCCTAGCATCTTTTATGTACCTTTTAAGACAGGGTGTCACTAGGTTACCCAGGCTGGCCTCAAACTTGGGATCCTCCTGCCTCAGCCTTCCAAGTAGCTGGGATTACAGGTGTGCACAAATGTGTCCCACAAGGCCCGGCCTCTTAAATGTCCCACCAGATCTCAGCACTGCCACACTAGGGACCAAGCTTCCAACACACAAACTTTTGGAGCACCAACCACATCTTCATGACAAGCATAGAGGTCACACTGGCAAGAGTTACCTTGGATTTGCATCAGAGGCCTCTATGATCTGATAGAATTTGGGAACAACTTACATTTCTTCTGTTGATTAACGACGAGTTGAGTGTGGAAACTTGAATTAATCAAATTTTTTATTTATTACAATGCTATTGCAGAATGGCCTCCTTGAGCTGACTCATGCTTTAATCCTAGGAGGATTAAATAAGATAATATGTTCTCATAGAAGGTATGGTTATACTACAATTGGCATAAAGTAGGTATTGAAAGAAAGGTGATTGATAGAGTTATCGTCACCCTATTACAGTTATCTCCTTGGAAGATATTTCTAAATACTACAGAGACATGAAAGCTCGGCTCTAGAACAATGCTGCCCAACAGAACTTTCTGCAGTGATAGAACTGTTCTACATTTGTGGCAGTCACTAGCCACATGACAAGGTATGAAGTGTGTGTGTGTGTGTGTGTGTGTGTGTGTGTGTGTGGTGTGGCTGGGGATTGAATCTAGGACTTTGCACGTGCTAGGCAAGCCCTTGACCACTGAACTGCATTCCCAGGCTGAGGTATGAATTTTTGTTTTTTGGTTTGTTTTAGAGGGAGAGAGAGGGAGAGGGTGAGAAAGAAAGAGAAACAATCAATTTTATTTTTTCATCTGACCTTTGTTTATCTAACACTGTGGTGCTAAAACTTGAACCTGGGTCCTCACACATGCCAGACAAGTGCTCCAACTGCTGAGCCACCTCTCCATCCCAGAGGTATGAATTTTTTAAACTCGAATTTTAACTAAAATTTGTAGCCCTGTGTGGCTGAGCTACCATCCCATATTGAACAGCCCAATTCTGGAATTTAAAAAGATGTCAACAAAGAATTTGACAAAATAATAGAAACACTAAAATGTAATCCAAACAAGCATACATATGTATACATATTATGTATGAATGTATATACATATATATTTAAAGATAATTTTTAGAGCAGTTTTAGGTTCACAGCAACATGAAGGGAAGGTGCAGAGAGTTCCCATACATATAGCCCTCTCCAACTGCCACCGTTATCATTGTCCCACACAAGAGTGGTACCTTTGTTAGCAGTGATGAACCTACACTGAGACTTATCACCCAAAGCCCCTGGTTTATATTAGGGTTCACCTGTGGTGTTGGTCACCATTGGCTTGGGAAAATGTGTAATAAAACATATCCACAATTACACTATTCTACAGTGTAGCTTACTGCCCTAAAAATCCCCATGCTCTGCCTACTACGCATCTCTCCTCCCTTCCCCCAGCCTCTGGCAATGATTAACCTCTTCACCGTCTCCACAGTTTTGCCCTTTCCAGCATGTCACATGGTTGGAATCCTATATAGCAGGCTTTCCATAGCATCTTTCACTTACCAGTGTGCACTAAGGATTCCTTCATGCCTCTTTGTGAACCAAGCCCATGTTTAATAAAACATTTTTTTGTGATTCATCATGATGGTATGGGAAAATGAATTAGAATCATGACATATAGGACAGGTGTTGTGAAATATAATGACATAATGTCACATGTATTTATTCCAAAATTATAATTTAAAATAATACCAAATGGAATTTCAGTATTAGTGAAATCTGAGCTTTCTTACAGAATAGAAATAACTCTCAACAGTGGGTTCAGTGGTGAGTTTATTTATGTGCCACATCTGATGGATGAATTAACTAATTCAACAAATTTCTGGAGCCCCAAGGCAGGGTGTATAGAAGAATGAACCATACAGATACAGGGAGGAGCATAACAGGAAGAAGTGATCTGGGAGTACCTTGTACCACAAGGAACAGAAAGAGAACCAGCATGGTTAAGAGTAGAGAGGAAAGGAGAGAGAAGAACAAACAAAAAAGGTGAGCAAGGATTAAATCCAGCAGGACCTTTCAGGCCAGGAAAAGGAGTTTGGACTTTGTGCTAAAGGGCAAGTGAAAGCCACTGAAAAGTTTTAACTTGAAGATTAGAAAGGAATGATGACAAGATCAAACCTTGCATTTTAAAGAATCCAGTGATTGGAAGCAAAATAAACAGATGGAGGGGCTGGAGCGGTGGTTCAGCGGTTATGGAGCTTGCCTGGCATGGGTGAGGACATGGGTTCAAACCCCAGCACCA
This sequence comes from Aplodontia rufa, assembly GCA_004027875.1. NCBI lineage: Eukaryota > Metazoa > Chordata > Mammalia > Rodentia > Aplodontiidae > Aplodontia > Aplodontia rufa. The sequence continues at coordinate 85,391 of PVKS010005052.1, forward strand.
TGTACACAATGAAGTATTGGAGCAACGAAAGCCACATGAAAAAAATAATTAAAAATTGATTCTCTCTTTAAAACGAATAAAATACACAGATGGAAACCTGTCCAGGGAGAAGTATTAAATCCAACTTGGAAAATAAGAGGGCAACTGAGTCATATACAAGGTTTTCCAAGAATAGATTTTCATCATGATCGGCAGCATAGCCCTAAGATGTTTTCCACCACAGCAGGCAAAATAAATCTTCAAAAAGGCAGATTGTGGGGCTGGAGCGGTGGCTCAGCGGTTTCGGCGCTTGCCTGGCAAGCACGAGGACCCGGGTTCAAACCCAGCACCACGTACACAACTGAATGTTGGAGCGGCTAAGGCCATGTGAAAAACTAAATAAAGTTGTTTCTCTCTTTCTCTCCGTCTCTCTCACTGTCCCTCTTTCTTTAAAAAAAAAAAAAAAACCAGATTGTACTATTTTCTTACTGAATACCCTCCACTGGGATCCTCTGTCACCAGAGCTTAGCATCGATCCACAAGTCTGGGTCCAGTCTCTCTTGCCTTGTCTCCTATAATTTATCCCTCATGCCATTTCAACCCCACTGGCCCCCTAGCTATTCCTTAAACATGCCAAGCCCTCCTTGTAGCAGAATCTTTTCACTTGCTGTTCCCTGTGCTTGGAATTCTCTTCCCATCAGATAGTCCCATGACTTCTTCCCTGGTTTCCTTCAAGTCTCTGTTCAAATGTCATTATCAGTGCACAGCACCTTATCAGCCTAAGCAACAAATGTAAGATCCTACCTCCAGCCCTCTATGGTTTGGATACGGTTTGAGTTTGTCCCTCAAAGTTGCATGCATTGAAACTTGGTCTTCAGTGTGGCAATGTTGAAAGGTGATTGAACCGCTATGGGGGCCTAGTGGAAGTTGGCTTGGCCACTGTGGCTGCTGTCCTGGGAGATTTGTGCAGTTCTCTTGAGACACTGAGTTAATTCTCACAAGAGTGAGTTAGTATAAAAGAGAGAGAGAGAGAGAGAGAGAGAGAGAGAGAGTGCTTGACCTTTAAGTCACTCTCTAGCTTCCTGTCTTGCCATGTTATCTTTCACTCTGCACACCCCCAACCATTGTGATGCCTTCTACCATGATATCTTTACCAGAGTGGAGCATATAAGCTGGTAGCATACCCTTGAACCTTCAGAACTATGAACAAAATAACCTTTTTTCTTTATAAAGTAACCAAGCCTTGGGTATTTCATTATAATGATGGAAAACAGACTAGTATAAGTCTCAACCAGAGTCTTTCCCTCTTGCCCTGTTTTCCTGTTTTCCAAAGCATTTATTACCAGCACACATACTATTTATTTGCTTGCTTAATGTTTGTCTCTCCCCACTAGAATATAAGCTCCCTAAGAGCAGTGACTTTGATTTGTTTCCTGCTATTGCCTAGGAATGGGTAGTTCAATAACTATTTGTTGAATTAATAAATGAATAACTTGATAACTTCTCAAACTTCTTCCCCAGTTCACCAACTATAATTTGGCGAACAAAGGCCAGCACTTCATGTTCTGCTACTTAGTGCAAAAACTTCCTGGCTCCTTGCCTTAGGGCAGGTTCCAAGAATCATAACCAATCTCTCCCATCTTCTTCTCTCCCACCTCAAGTATATACAAGGAGCTGTGCCAAGCCTACACCCAGTACCAACTCTTAGGTGCCAGCTACCTTCTCTTCACCCTTGTGCTTTACCAGAGAATGAGAAAGCAGGCCAGGACAGCTGGGAGCCATGGGGGTTAGACTGGGAGGAACATGGGGGTCAGACCCATGGCTGCAGCCCAGCTGCAGAGTTTTGGTTGCATACATAGCAGTGGCTTCCAGACCATAAAATTGTCCCCTGCACACTATATGAACTCCAAAGTCACCATCCAGTGCACAGGATGCCAGTCCTGTTGATAAAACCCATTGCATCGAGTGAAACACCACGTGTCAAACTCACCTGCTCTGCTATTTATTGGCTGTTTTTTTTTTTAAGAGGAGGAACTAAAAATTGGGATATTTAGTCTGTCTCAAAAACACTAGTGTTTTCTTTATGTGTCCCTTTCTTTTCTTTTTTCTTTTTGTAAGCATAGTGGATAGAACAGAGTGGATTGGTATACTGAGGGCCGCGTTTGAACCCAGGTCTGTTAGTTTGTGTGTGCTGCAGTTATGGGCACGTTGCTAGCCTCTTGCAGCTTCAGTTTCCCATGTGTAAACAGGAACTATAATTCCTGCTCTGCTCACCTAGCAAGGACCACAAGTCAACAATAGGTTCATACTTTGTGAACTATACACTGCTCTTCCTATGTAGTGATTGCATGATGAGAACCATAATGACTGCGTTTCTTAATTAAATGCTCTGTGAAATCAGAGTGTGATTGCCCTTTATCTGACAATAAAAGGAAAATTCAACAGGGCGAGGAAAGAAACCTCTATGCACTTTTGCACTTTGCATTTCTGTGGAAACATTCAGCTTTGTCTACAGAACAGATATTCAATTATGGCTGTGTGTTTAACGTCATGGACAAATTGTCTACCTTTGGTAATTTAAACCAGTAGCCCCCCCCCAAAAAAAA